>CM055899.1:48938019-49136620 GCA_029582155.1 Panopea generosa
TCACAATTCAAACATGATAATGCTGCAAAAATGTTAAAAATACATCAATAATGCCATTCAAATAAAAAAATGAGCATTACAATAAGGAAAATGTATTTTTAAAGAAGAAAAAACGAGGATTATTTATAACCGCCATTATGCGTCTACCCTACGGAAGCACTTCTTTTTTCCAATGGTTGTACTATGTCTGTAAATAAAGCTGTTGGTTAAGTGAACTGACTAAGAATGGAAAAATATTGAAACATAACAAGATGTTTAGTGCTATCTTGTGTTGGGCTCAAAACGTATTGACATCCTCCTGCCTCGTATATATTAACGTTAATATTTATATTGTACAGTAATATTAAGTTCACCGACTACATGTGTGTGGTTAACTTTCACAAAAACAAAATGTTTTGCAGATATCGATGAATGTTCTGGAAATCCATGTTTGAACAGCGGACAATGTAACGATCACGTGGGTTATTATACATGCGCGTGTGCATTGGGATGGGAAGGTGCTAACTGTGAATCAGGTGAGTAAATATAGTTTGCTTTAAAGCCCAGTTACATCGGGCCTGCGACCAAGTAACAAGCTGCTACAGAAAACTGTTGTAATCGCGGGCAAATCGTAGAAAAAGCGTGCGACTAGTAGCAGAAGTTGTGGGTGGTCGCTAGAGCAAAATCAGTCGCAGCAAGGTCGATTATCATGTTCAAAACTTCCAGATCGTACGAAGACGCAGACAGGTCTAACCATCTCCAGTTATACGTGATCACGGGTCAAGTAGTCGCACAATTTGTTGTGCTACGTGTCCTGCCATCTGACAATTGGTGGTGCAACCTGTCGTATGACCTGACGTTCGGTAGTGGACCATCAGTCTTTAGCTCACAGACCAATGTATTTTGAGTGGCTTCTGAGGAACATGTCACTCTCCAACAGAGCATATCGCTAACGCAGATGTACCAGTGCCGCCAAGAAGACTTAAGTTAGACCGACTGCAGATAGAGCACAAAAACAGATGGGTGATGTGGCCGCAGCCATACAGAATAAGAAACCAACGCCAAGAGAGAAGGCGCCAGTAAGGGGTGCGTCCCTGGAACGGGCGGAGGCGGTCCTTCTACGACAACTACGTTAACATAATGCGGGAACTGAAGAGGGAGTCACAGGGCACTTTCACCAACTACATGCGCATGGAACCTTGAATATTGCACGAACTGCTTTTCCTACTGACGCATGATTGCGAGCCTTGGTATCATTGAACGACCTATCTCCCGTGAGCAGTCGGAGATCGCCGATTAATCGCTGATGGCCATCACTAATCGCACGATTACCTACGATTGACCTTGCGATCGATCTTCTCCCATTCATGGTGACCGCACGACCACGTGTACTACCAATCGTACGATGACATACCACCAGTCTTAAGAGCAATCGCAATATGCAATTGCAAATGCAGATCGAATCAAACATATATATTAGTGAATATATATGTTATGAATAATACAAATATCACAGATAAATATCAGGAAAAGTACAAATATTAAATCACAGCACCTTTATTATATAAATCTTCATAATTAGCAACTATAATGTATTAATATAACATTTAAGCATATAAATTTGAGACATATATTATTACACAGGCTAACCAATTATGTTTTAAAACGTATTTCCAATAGTGGTCTAACGTCATGGTCTCAAAATGTTTGATAGAACAGCTACATGTATATGGACTTCATACAACAGGGGAAAGCTATAATTTATGTTTAACTTAGTAATACTTATTATATCGTAAGTCAAAGAAAGACAACTGACTAGTTACTGTTGTAGAACATTATGGAGTTAAATCTCCTATCATTCGTGTATGAGTTAATCATCGCAGAATATATCGTGCAAGTGGTATATACTTTATACTGACTGATTAAGTGTCAATTGAGAAAATGAGGCAGAAGCCAAATGAAACGATGTATTAATATATGACCAAATAATTAACTTTGGGCTGTTAAATTCAATATACAGGAATTTGAATATTTCGCTGTGTTTCTAATCAATGAAAGTTTTGAACAATTCGGCAAAGGTGTTATCGATATAATTGGCAATAATTCCAAAGATAAATAGAAAAAAGCTCTGATAAATCCTTATATATAAATTGTCTGATAATAACAATAGTGTAACACGTACTTGGTTATTCCTATTTCATTGCGTATGGTTTTATGTTCGTAGGCATAAAACTTGTTTGGCGCCTGAACATCGGTAAACTCGATTTTAACATTTTCACGTGCCTTGACACTCTAGACAATAATTAACTATCTTATTTATGAAATTTGGTATAAAACTGATGTCCCAAATAGATTGAATTTTGTTTGACCTCAAATAATCATTTTATATTCAAGTAAAAATAAACGATTCCCGTGACATTATCTCATTTTGATGACTTTTCAAGACTTCGACAAACGAAGAATAAACAACCTGGACGATGACATTGAATTTTAAGCATATAAGGCGTCGGAAAAATAATGTCTAAACGACATTCAAAAGTTTACTAAAAAATATGCCTTATTTGATAAAAAAAATAGTTCGATAGTTTGTATTGTTACGATATGAACATTCAATCACGGCTTTGGTGTCAATTCAAAATGCCAAACTTACCATTTTGGATAATTCCGGTATTTTACATTAAAATATGCAGGAGTTCATACCGCATCTGCGTGCAAAACGACGAAGTTGTTATCCAATCGGAACTGGTCATTCTTACCACGTGAACATCAATATGAAAATGCCGAGCGTACATCTTTTTCTAACTGAAACGTCGGAGTAATAACAAAATAGAGAACAGTTTTCGTAAAAAATATACACCTGAAAATGCCAAAGCAACAGTTTATTCTACAAACTAGCACTCTGTTGTAAAGATGAATATAATGTATCGTTGAAATACCTTTACTTTTTATTAATACAAAGTTTCAGATCCGAAATCATAAAAATATTTGAATAAAAAGTGTTTGTTTGTTTTTTTTTGTTTTGGCATTTTGCATAGAGACTAAAGAAAACATATTTTACGAAATAACTTGATCTATCAAATGGATGATTGAATTACAGTGATCAGCATATGCATTGTAATGCAGGATTGAACATTAATGACAATGACATATATTTCTAATTGTGTTCAAGTGAGTATTCATGCACGTGATATAGCCGAATATTGTCAACTCTATTAAGATAAACTGTATGTTTCTGTTATAGATATCAACGAATGTTCCACAAGTCCATGCTTGAACGCCGGAACGTGTATTGATTTCATTGGTTATTACGTGTGTACATGCGCAGTAGGGTGGGACGGTACTAACTGTGCCGTTGGTGAGTATAGGTCATGACTATACGGAAATGGATATTTAAAATGTTTGAAATTTATTAAAACTTTGTTTTGATAACAAATGAGTCAACAAACGACGGGCAATTTGCATCATAATGTATTATGCCTTTATTAAGATACATTTTATGTATCACAAGTGATCTTGACTTATTGTAGAATATGTGTACATATTGTTTGTCAGATAGCAAATCAATGGGTTTTTCTAATAAGAAATACTATTTGTACATATCTTAAATTACTAACAATAATACGCCTATATGTCATTATACTCAACATGCATATAAATGTTACATATGACTGCGAGACCGGTTCAATGTTGCAGAAGTCGACGAGTGTGCCGGAGGTCCATGTTTGAATGGAGGAACCTGTAATGACGGCTTGGGATATTACACTTGTACATGTGCCTCGGGGTGGGACGGCTCAGACTGCCAAACACGTAATTAACACACATTCTATATACACCCATCTTATAGTGACTGTATTAACTTTCAAATATAACTTGATTGAATAGGTTCTTAAATCGATTCAAGTAGCTAGCGAGAAAGAAAGATAATACTTTTTAGATAGGTAGGTAGGTAGATAGGTAGGTTTAATTGATTTAAACTATTACATTTTTTCATCATTACAAATATATGACAAAATAAATATACATACACATACGTGACATAGACCATTGGACGAATAACATTTGCTAACATATAATTGGTAAATGTCTTAAAATAGATAATGCGACAACTTTTTAACGCACTTTTAAATAATGTATTGCATAAGTTATGTAACAAACCAATCACATGTTTTTACTGTTAACATAATGTAGTAGCACTACTGATTCCGCATTCGTTGTTGTCCGTAAAGCTCGGATCTCATACGTAAAATGTCGGGCTACTTTCCGGCTTGGTCGAACATCAAAATGATGTAAATTATTATTCTTAACGTCTCACACCACTAATAAATTTCCCATAGGGCTCCAATGTAACATTTATGTCCAAAAACACAATGAAAATTCAAAATCTGCAACATGTGTCTAGGCTCGAATTCTACAATGGTTCAAGATATGCAATTATAAAGAAAAAAAAGCATACCTTGACACAGAATTGTCCAGAAAGCTCGTGTCAGCATCAAATTTTCAGTGGTGATTTCTGAATTACTGACCATTTAACTCTTGTTAGGAAAAATAAATCATTGCAATACATGTACTTATTCCTGAAAAAAGAAGAAAAAGAGAACTAAAGTTTTATTTCTACCTCCTTCGTTTGTAGGTCCGGAGTACTCAAGGGAGATAATAATAGTGTGAGTCCTTAATGACGTTATTTTAAAACGTTGTCGTCAAACGATGACTGGCAGAAGCTGATATATGACTAGTGTTATTTATATCGTCATGCAATGTCATCTGCTTTTCTCGTTCTTTCTCATGATCAAGTGAAAATAAAATAATGATTCTGAGTTGCGTGAAAAAAAGATTCTTCTTACACTCGGCAAAATAACATAATGCATAAAAGAGCCTCGCATTCTACATTTCTGCCAACTCGTTTAATAAATTCGATGATAACTGAGCACTCATGAAGGCATAAGCAAGTTCATCGTAAGTTGTATTTCACATAGAGAACATCAAAGAAAGGGTATATGCAAGTATTAATTGTTACCTCAATGGCCAAATGTTTTCATTGTTATATAGTTTGTGAAGCATATTCTGTATTTCTGCAAAATATTATATTGTTATACCTCCCTCGAGAACATTTCATTTTTTAATAAAAAGTATACATTTATCTAGTTGAAGATGGAAATTGGAAATATCCCAGTATCAAAGCTAAATCGAATACCATTTGAAAGAATGACCAAGCTTTGTCAATATGTCTGATTCCTTGCAATCTGAGAGCTTATTCAGTACTGTTCGAAAACAGAAGTCTGCTTAAGGCGACAACCTAGTGTTAAATATTATGTAGGATTCCTTGGAAAATTCTTAAGCTCATTCAATAGCGTTCGTAAACAGAACATGTTAAGGCGACGCTTGGAGCGGGAGGCGAGATGCGGGTTAGCTGTGTATTTACATCTTATAAACAAAAACCGATAATATTGTTGTTGTTTTTTTTTCTTTGAGGTGTTTTTTTTTCCAGACGAGTGTATTCTTTTAATAACCAGTATAAAGTTCGCTGATATAAAAATATGATTAAAGTGGTTGGTTGTTTTTGTTCAAATAGGTGTTTGGTACTCAATCTTTTATTGAAAAAATCATTTGGAAATAAAATTGACTGACCATAGTTACGATATATGAAACCAAACAATTTCTTTCAAATTTCGCTAATATAAAATTAAAACATGTTTCTTCACGATGTTTTATTTTTCATGGAGACACGTTTGAAATATACTTTTGCATACAGCATCTCACTCTGTTTCTTCCTATACACTAAACACCTATATCACACTAAGACAAAATTGTTACACAAGTAATCTCCTTGGAAATTAAATTCTTACGAAACGTATGTAATAGATGACGTTACACAGACACTGTAATGTATTGAAATCATTTATTCAGTACAAATATTATTGTATAAAGAAAGATAAATTGAAAAATAAATATTAAATCAAGATAAATTGATATTAATTGAAACCATTCATCAAATTAATATAAACTTACATTTTAAACGATTTGTTGATTACAAATTTGGAAGGTTTTTTCCACTTTATTACTGTGGCTTTAATTAAAAATATTGGCAGCTACATTATTTTCAATTCTACTATTATTTTAATATTTCAATATGATTTTAATTGTTTTTACTTTCGATACTGAATTGTGTCTGTTTTACTTTAGTTACTATTCCTATAGAATTGTAATCTTTTTTAAAGAACTTACCAACCTGGAATATTGTTGTCAGAATTATAAAACCTGAAATGTTAAAACTTCAAGCTGGTTACGATTTGAAACTATAGTCGCACTAATACCACTATTGTTCGTCATAACTGACGAGTTAAGGGCGAAAACGATAAATGATAATGGTAAATGATGAATAAGATATTTATGATGTTTTGTTAACTTGATATTTTCTAAAATGCTATGCACCAGTGCCAGTTTCAATAACATTAGTAAATCTAAGATTTTCGTAGGGAAAAAATGTCGAAGTTTGCAGATGTTTAGCTAACGCTTTTAACAATAACAAAATAGACTTTTGAAAGTTCTTACGATGTCGTGAGTAAAAAACTTTGTAGAGCGCAAGGTCGAGAGGTAAACATTGAACCCAGGATCGGAGAGTCATAGGTTTGATCCTCCCCCACAACCATGTGTGGTGTCCTTGAGCAAGACACCTTTTTCCGCATGTGCTTTGTTCTTGTTCTACACAGGAAGATTTCGAGTGTGATTTGCATACGTTGTAATAACTTGTCGAATACTTAATGAAATTCGTGACTTTTTCAGAACTAAGATTGTCGTAGCCTTACAATAGTTATTAATGGGAGAGGTCCTAGGTGAGCGATAATGTACTATTACTACTCTTGTTATCATTTTAGGCACATGCGCAGAAGGATGGACTGCGTTTGAAGCTTCTTGTTATTACATGGCAACAGAACCTATGACTTGGGGAAATGCGCAAGTACACAAATATGATAATTTACATCCTTATATTATTTGCATTTGCAATATTTACCCCACTACTGTTGCATATGTATATGTGTGTATTTTGTATGTGTCTGCCATCCATATGTGTGTTTCCGTTACACTCGGTGAATGAATGTGTCTGACAATTAATCTAGGATTGCATTATTCTTTTTTCAACTTTGGAGAAAACTTGAGATGTATGAAACGTTTTCGAGACTAATTTGAATGAGTACGAATGTCCTAATATGGACAACTTTCATCGGTTTGGTTACGGTAAGAGCTGTTTATTTCATTTGTATGCTTCAAGCTGTATCCAGTATCCAGGGTTACGAAGTCCTCCATGGTTGAATTGTCTAAGTCGCCGTCTAGTGATAACTTACCACTGACCGCTAAAGTCGTAGGTTGGAATCTCGCTCCCTTCATAATCTATATATGAGAAAGTATGTCAGTTACTTATTGAAAGACGATGGCTCTACTCAGATTCACTCCGTCGTCTTCCTCCACAAACAAATGGATATGCGATATATAACATGCAACGTGTTAAAAAATCGTTAAACCCGATTGAGAAAAAAAAGTATCCAGTGTTTGAACGTATCAACTGTCTGCTTAAGATTGTAGTATGTGTGTATCAGAAAATGTCAATATTTGTAAACATATAACTTTTGATCACATAATGCAATTTACATTTCACATTTCAGACGGTGTGCGCGGGTTATGGTGGTCATCTGGCAGATATAACAACAGCGAACGAAAACACCTTCATGATCGAATTGTACATAGCGGTATGGGGAACTGATGGTACAGTAATCATATATAAGATTTTCCATTTATACATATCAAGATTATTTTACTACGGTTTAACGTTTAATTAATGAATGGTAATATTAGCATTAAATTTAGTTTAACAACCGTTCATCCGCACGTGACTGGTACTTTTATCAATACATTTTTAACCCAGTGTGGGCTCCAGTCTACGATTTTAACAGTGACATGTAAGAAATATGGAAACAGCGCCCTGGACCGCTTGGCCACAAACGATCCCCATACACGTACGATATTCATATGTTTTATCGAAATCGAAAAATAACAATGAAAAAAAAAATATAAATATTTAAACAATTCTTGCCCATGATTGCAAATCGAGCTGCAGAGATGTACAGTCAAACATGTGTTAGTAGTCACCTATATTAGGAAATCATTGGTCTTAAACAGACACATTTTCTATTAGCCAATTTTTTTAATTTTAGTTTAATCAACCTGTATAAAGCAGTCACCTGCATTAAGAGGTCATTTTTACTATTTCCATTCAGTGACCACTTATGACAGTGTTGATTATGTATTCTAATGAAGGTAATTTAAAGCACAAAAAGAGCGGACTTATTTGTTGTCTTAAGATAACTTAGCTCTCTATCAGCTATTGTTACTTCAATGATAATTAAGTGACATATTAGTATATTGTTATCACCTTGAAAACTATCCTGATACATGAGGCCATTTTGTAGTAATCGGTAACGTTAACATGTACTTATTGTTGTTTAAGTTAGTGACAGTACTGGATTACTTCGTTGATTATATTGTTTGACATTGTTAAATCGTTTAATTTATACTCGTCTGTTTAACTGCGATTGCGGAGTAAGTTCAGAGTTTATATGAACCGCTCCCTAGTCTGCGTTCTGGGCAGAACCCGGACTGAGTGTTGTTTTTCACAGGTCATCGGATCAAGCTTTGACGGAATAATGGTATTGTTCGTGCTTATAGAGAATGTAAATTTTGCAACCAGAATGCTATTGAGTCAGAATAACATTTCTTGCTGTGGTATGCTAAGTACACCGATGTTCGTACTAAATACTTAAGACGCATGGCTTGGCATACATTCAAAAATTTACAAATATCAAGTCGTCTTAGAATGAGAAAAGGCGTTAAATATTTCAAAATATTTTCAAAAAACTCTGTTAAAATTAAAGACTCTTGAAATATTTTGCAATTTTAATGTACATGGGATATGTTGTTAATTGTGTGATGTTCGAAATGTTTGATTTATATGTTTATGACAACATGTATTGTCTTTGCCATATTTCTTTGAAAACATAGGTAAATGGCAAAGGCAAAATGTGCCGATTGCATAATAAACTTGAAACTATATATTGGTAATCTGCAACATCTAGTTTGAGCCGCAAACAATCTATCTATGACACTAGCTACCACTCTATCTATGGCACTAGCTACCACTCTATATATATAGCACTAGCTACAACTCCATCTATGACACTAGCTACAACTCTATCTATGGCACTAGCTACCACTCTATCTTTGGCACTAGCTACCACTCTATCTATGGCACTAGCTCCCACTCTATCAATGGCACTATCTACCACTCTATCTATGGCACTAGCTACGCCCTATCAATGGCACTAGCTACAACTCTATCTAGGCTTTAATTCATTAAACTTTGGATTTCTAAACATAGACGTTATTCCGATTTGTGGCAGAAAAAAAAAAGGTATGATCATATTTTTTGTAATAATGAGTCAAATACTCATTGAGTTGAGAATGAAATCTTGAGTCGAGCATGGAACAAAATTTTATAAACTCGGTCTAGAAATTCAGACTCAGAATTTGAAACGACCGAATACCTTTGAAAAACTTTTCATTTATGCTTGCTTTTATAAATTTCGACCAGATACCATATCTTTAAATATAATTAGATATTTTCCTTAGATTAATAAAGCAACACTACACTTTCTTTTTCTTTGTTTCACATGTTAGTTTATAAAATAATTTAATGTAAATATTGCATGCACAGTACACTATTCTGTCTTAAAACCAAATTGTACGTCTGTAGAGAGTACACTAAACTAAACGACACAGCTTACCCGATATATTTCATATTTCCAATACAAGTGCCTTCGTCAAAATATTTAGTAGCATTATTAAAATTGAAATATTTTATTTCTCATTATACATATACATAAAAGTGAACAGCAACGCATTGTGCATAACACAATAATGATTAGCGTGGATATTATAATAGCATGTTAAGATAAATAACTTGTATATTAGTCTATTCAGGCTATGTTCATATATGCTAACAATAAATATTGTAAGTGTTTTTATAGTGAGGCATTGTCACAATGGTCTTTATAAATAGTGCACACTTTTATGCATAAATTGAGAAATAAGTTGGAGTTTGTCGACAGCAGCATTATTAAAATTTGTATATGACAATTATGTATTGATTTTACTTAGCCTCAATTCGAAATTCTATACAATTGCTCGTGCCTATCTGTACGACTAGAAAAGCTTATTTTGAACGTGCTTTCATACATCAAATGTCAGGTGGCGGGTTAGCTGTTCGTCTCAGAATACATGCTAACTTTCTTCACTTCAGTCTCTCACATATTTTGGCTTGGTGGCAACGATTTAGCGGTAGACGGAGAGTTCGTCTGGTCGGATGGAACTCCCACATCATCAGGGTTTGAAGACTGGGATACAGGCGACAACCAACCTGACAACTACCTCGGATCGGAACACTGCATGATGATCCGGCCTTACCGATCTTATCATTGGAATGATGTACCTTGTGATGATATGTATGCATTCATTTGCGAATATTAACATTTATGCATGTGCATTAATGTCCCACTGTACAACTGAATTTTGTTCTTTTCTTATATTATATATGGTCTTGCAATTCCATGGTAAAAAGTAGGATTTCACATAGAATTGATATAAGTATGTATTGGTCATAGCAGGAAAGTAGACTCACATATAATGCACAATAGCTGGTAGGTTGACCTGCTTGTTTCTTAAAGAAGGTGCAGTGACACCCTGAGATTTTAAAAAAATATAAGTCTTCAAATGCTCATCTACTGAAATCCTATAAAAGTCAGATTGTTAACACCATTAATGTCTTATTGCAGTATATGCTAGCTATACCAACTTTCGCTCTACTTATCTGCAGCAAAAAATCACAACCACTATGTACTATTTTGAAAATATTTCAAAACCAAATCACATAGGACTTTATTTCAAGAGTAAGAATCATACCGTGGAACAAAGGGGTGTAACTGTGTAGTGAGACGTATAAAGTGCACACGTACTCATGTTAAACTACGTCCCTTCATTTGTTTAGAGCATATAGAGGTGAAAATTGAATTAAAAGAAGTTTCATGATAAAAAGTTTTATTAACTTTTATTCTGTTTTAATGACTACTTTTATAGCTTATCCATTAACAACATTAATTTTAGCATTACATTTAATACAATATTCACCATAAGCACTAATTATTGCCGGTCATACATCATCACCGTTGCCGTATTGTTGAAATCAATTTTGAACACCAGTTTCGGCCAGTAGATTTCTAATAAGGTACCCGATCTTATATACGTCTTTCATTATTTTCGTATGTATTTGAACACATAATCGGCTTCCTTTCCAACAGTACATGTCTTGATTTCTACAACGAAGTAAAGTTTATTAGAACAATATAATTTACTAAATCACTCAATTTCCAAGTTTAGTGTTATAGATCTACTTACCGATATAAATAAATTTATGTTATGTTTTTATATGTTTTGCATTAACGTCTCACTACACAGTTATGTCCCGTTTGGGCCAAGGTTACGTGATTCTTACGCCAAAAAAAGTGCTGCGTTATTCGGTTGGTGAAAAAAAATATACAAAGATGAGATTCCCCTAGATCCACAGGAACTGAGTTGTATTTGATTTTTAGTAAAAACTGAAGTGACAGACTCCACTGTATTTGAACAGAAACAAGCTAGTCAACATGTTAGTTAATGTGCATTTTTTCTAGATATACATTCGTTCTCTGGAAGAAAATCACTTTTAAACGAAATGTGTGTGTGAAATAAAAGTTATAGTGAATCAGGCAGACTCTGTTTTATAAAAACCTGTACAGCACAGATGTCTATTACAATGGCATAATTATATAGAATACGAATAATCAATATTTTGTAAATATCCTTGGTGTGGCGGTTGTTTAAATATCAACAGAAAATCTAAACACATTTATTGACAGAAGTAATGCTATAATATGTAAGTATAATTTCATCAAGTACCTCTCCATCCGGTTGAATAAATCAAAGACATAACTATATTTGATGTTTTTGTATTAACTGAAATAAACACTCCTTTCATTTTCTTACTTGAGTCTGTGAATTTTGTCTATTATCAGTCAACAAAGTGGGCGCATTTCGCTGCGAAAGGGCCAAGAAAGGGTCGTTATGTCTGTGCGTTTGGGTTTGATATTCAAACAATGATAGAACTGAGAAAGAAGATATTATACTGCATACGTGAGTAGAACTGGGAGAGTGAATGAACAAAAGTACAAATAGGAATTAATGAGTAAAAAACAGCGGAAAATAGAGACCCAAGCAGAAACGAAGCAGAAAATACTCTCATAAACAATAGAAAAAAAAAAAAAAGACAATGCATTTGCTTACGGGGTGTGTTTAGGCATGTATTAAAATAGAAGTGGGGCAGAAAATGACTCGAAAGCAACAATCTTAATACAAGAACAGATTTAAACGAAAGGAACACAACGATCCTAAATCGCCGACCTGTGACATAGGAGAACGTATCCAATAAAATATTTTTGAAAGTGTAAGGGAATCAGACATATAGATATACGTCGTATAATTTCATTAGACTTTGTTGTTGTCCTTTCCTGTCACGTGTACAGTTTGAAAACTACAGAAGAAGTTACAACAGACATGTGTGTGTTGATAAGTAAGTCAATTTCAGCTATTATATATAATATTATATGGGGATCGTATCAAAATTAAATGAAAGCACCCATGTCCTTTATCACGTGTAGAAATGTAATGTTCTGTGAGTTAAACATAACGGAGAGTTAAATGTATGATTCATTTGCCACTACTGAAGTATAATAATGTCAATACTAATAATCATAATAACAATTATAATGATAAAATATGATACTAATTATAGTAATGATAAGAATGAAAAAAATTATATTAATAATAATAATAAATAAATAAAGATTGATAACGATTAATAACTCGGCGAGAGTACTCATTTGTAAAATACTGACAATCTAAATTATAACAACAACAAATAACAATACCATTAGAAGCATTTAGTACGAACAATGGTGGATAAATATAAGCTATGAATAAGTTGTTTTGAGCTCCGAGCTCTATTATGTATGCTTCTATTCTTTGCAAATATAAATCTGTTCAATGAAATTAGTGAATTGGCAATTTTTGTATAACTATGCACAATTTTATGTTATTATATTTCATTAGTCAGGTTAGATGGATATCTTATTTTCTTGAATGATATCGGTATTTAAAAAAAATACATCCCAAAGGTAAGAGGAAGAAGATGAATCACATTATCCAGACAATATGACATTGCCAACATGTCAAATAATATACCCAAGCATTTTCTACATGACAACATCATTCCCATGCAATGACGTTGTATACCAGTTACATCTACAGAAGGTGTAATATGAATATTGTTTTGTTGTAAATTTTGAAATTACTGATGTCTATACAATTTGCTGAAACATATTATTTTATTTTTGTGCTTACTTGTACAATGCTTTGATATTTTGTTTCTCTTTTTATCAGATAATAATAAAAAGGAAAATAGCAAATGGCCGGTAAGCAATTTTGCCTAGTGTACATTTTATATCACAACTGAAATGGATGTCCTCCAAGACATAGTGGTCTACGTCACCTTCTCCAAATTGAGCATATCTAACCGGTTTTATCATATGTTCGAGCCCAAATCTGTAGTCTTTATGTTTTAAATAACACAAGTTGTACACGGGAGTACGGTATTTCAGCTCAGATTCATTATGTAATATCCACCAGGTTCACATCAACCATACACAGCTGGATGCCATATAGAGATATATGTGTGTTGAAATGGTGCATTTAATCCGTTGAAAGATACCTTATATGCATCAGGTAATTTTGTTAATAAATAGTGTTAACTCAACAGCTATCAATTTCTCCATGCGCATCTTTAAGTGTTTTTCTTTAAGTTCATTAAAAACACATCACGGCATGTACGGTCGTTAGCAAGGTTATTACACATTTTGGCAACCATAGTCATTGTTAAACTTTTTTTAATTAAACTCTTATATCCAAATTAAAATAATGCACATGCAAATTCAGTAAGACGATGAATACTAAAATAACTAGGTGAATCAAATACATAATAAAACGTAAAACAAACCAACATAAAACAGTTTATTCATTTGTTCATTTCGTAGAAATCTAGTTGTCTAGTCCTGACTCTAACTACTACATTATGTACAATGCAAAATAAAACTATTTTATTGTATCATATATCGTATTATACTTAGGTTAAATAAATTCACTAAAGGAATAACAGTTGTAGAGAGATTAACTCCCAACGTTTCAGTGATGTGGACATATGAAGAAAGATATTTCTGTAATACAACAAACCTCCTGGTGCTGCCTCAGCGACAGAGAATGCAACAACAAAAAGTAACACTATGCTTGATTCTGTCAATTTAGATGTGTATGTTCCATAATAATGCTTTGTAACATATATACATAGTTTTTGGTTTAAATGCTCAATATCATAATGACAATGTAAAAGTAGTTAACACTGGTACTGTAAGTGTCCACTACTGCGAGATACTGGCATTAAAACAAACCGATATCTGGTACATGTACGTCAAACTCCAGAGTAAGGCGTTTGTGTTCTACTGGGAAAGGAATAAGATACAACATGCAAACTCCTGTACATCTCACTACACAGTTACGTCACTTTTTCCCCTACGGTAACATGGTTCTTACGCTTAAAAAAAGTCCTATGTAATTTGGTTTTGAAATATTTTCCTAATGGTTCATAGCGGTTGTGATTTCTTGCTGCAGATGAGTAGAACGAAAGTTGGCATAGCATATACTGCAATTAGATATCACTGGTGTTTAAAGGTGACTTTTATACGATTTCAACAGATGCATGTTTTTATGAGTATTTGAGGACTTCTTTTTTTAAAAAATCTCAGGGTGTCACTGCACCCTCTTTAAAACAAAACAAGCTGGTCAACCTACCAGTTATTGTTCATTTTTATGTGGGTTTACATTCCTGTTATTTTACCATATAAATCCCTAGATCTTATTTTATTAGAACAAAAAACAAAATTCAACTGTGTAGTGAGACCTTGTAGAAATGATGAAGTCTACGAAAGTAAATGTAGCACAGTTTGATACAGTAATGAAATCATTTTTAATAGAACAGTACACTACTAATCAAATCAAGTTTAGATCTACCGATTTCACTGCACAGTTGGACTTGCTCTTTGTTGTATACATAAAAGGTCTAGGACTACCGCGTTAACAGCACATTCATCATTATACAGTTTTAAAAGTGCTCATCAATACATTCATCTGTTAAAATCCTATGAAAGTCTTTTTTTGTTTACAACAGTGATCAAGTGGAAACTGAAAGTAAATGTGAATAAACGAAAGTGATTGTATTCAGAAAAAGAAGGATCCTTAACAAATATGTTTTTAATTATTATGGGTAAGAATAAGAACTTCTTTCTACTTTAAATTATATAGGTGTAGTTTTTAACAAATGGTGGTTCATTTCAAAATGCTACTTAAAAGTTGATGGGGAAGGCTTTGAATACAACATTGGGAAATACTTAATAAATATTATGTCGATTGTATTTGATGCTAAAGTATCTTCTATTTTCAGCTATTCGTGCAAAATATGAGATTTTTATAAAGGGTAAATAGAACGTTTACATAGACAATTTTTAGGATGGTTTCTTATAATGGCTACATAGTTCAGCGTTGTATAGAGAGATAGGAGATACCCATTATATATTGTTATATGTCGTTAATATGTCTGACTATCAATCCAGGTGTCGTGAGTTCGAATCCCCGCACGGCACCAGCTTCCGTGATGGTTGATATATTACATTGCGTCTCATTATCATTCGTCTCTAACCGCTGATTGAAGTGGGAAAGTTATCAGTCACTTGTGGAGATGGTGTGTACTCGAGTGCTGGTTAACCTTCCTGAATCCAAGGAAACAGAGACTATGTTAACTGATCGTCTGGTAGTCCTCGGTGGCATAAAAATGACGTTAAATATTCAATCAATAAATAAATCTCTAACATACTTAGTAAACCCGAGTCTTTTATATCTTATTCTTGGTTACAAAGGACCATTGTATTAAATGGTTTATATATATGTTATGTATACGTTACGGTTTAAACTTGTCTGCTATTTAAATTTCACTGTGCTATTTAGCTGCTAGATTATATGAATTATAAATCAGGTCCACATTCAGTTCTATGTGTCGCAGTTTCTGGATAAGTTATGGACAAAAAAAAGAAAACAACAGTCATCAAACATATATTAAGGTTACAATCTTGTCACAACATTGTATATATGACAACGACATCAATATGTGCCTTAATTAATTATAGACTTATTGTTTTGTTTTGTCTTACATCATATGTTTATTTATGTGCTTACTTGACCGACTTGCGCTTAGAGGCTTTCCTGTTATTATTTTTTTAATTTATACTAGAATTTCGTCATTCAGATTCCTGATACGGCAAAGCAGATGCAACATTCTTTAGTCCGAAAAGGCACACACTGTACCCATTTCCTGGATTCAACACGCATTGTAATATCTTCGAAGGGCTGAGTTGTAAATATATGTATGTCGCCGTCTTAGATGTTTTTCTTAGTATTGCCAATTATTGACATGACTTTTTCATAATTCTTTAATAACTTTAAGTTGCTGTGGTGTTTGTCAAAAACAGAATACAGTCTACCAGTTATTGTTCATTTTTATGTGGGTTTACATTCCTGTTATTTTACCATATAAATCCCTAGATCTTATTTTATTAGAACAAAAAACAAAATTCAACTGTGTAGTGAGACCTTGTAGAAATGATGAAGTCTACGAAAGTAAATGTAGCACAGTTTGATACAGTAATGAAATCATTTTTAATAGAACAGTACACTACTAATCAAATCAAGTTTAGATCTACCGATTTCACTGCACAGTTGGACTTGCTCTTTGTTGTATACATAAAAGGTCTAAGACTACCGCGTTAACAGCACATTCATCATTATACAGTTTTAAAAGTGCTCATCAATACATTCATCTGTTAAAATCCTATGAAAGTCTTTTTTTGTTTACAACAGTGATCAAGTGGAAACTGAAAGTAAATGTGAATAAACGAAAGTGATTGTATTCAGAAAAAGAAGGATCCTTAACAAATATGTTTTTAATTATTATGGGTAAGAATAAGAACTTCTTTCTACTTTAAATTATATAGGTGTAGTTTTTAACAAATGGTGGTTCATTTCAAAATGCTACTTAAAAGTTGATGGGGAAGGCTTTGAATACAACATTGGGAAATACTTAATAAACATTATGTCGATTGTATTTGATGCTAAAGTATCTTCTATTTTCAGCTATTCGTGCAAAATATGAGATTTTTATAAAGGGTAAATAGAACGTTTACATAGACAATTTTTAGGATGGTTTCTTATAATGGCTACATAGTTCAGCGTTGTATAGAGAGATAGGAGATACCCATTATATATTGTTATATGTCATTAATATGTCTGACTATCAATCCAGGTGTCGTGAGTTCGAATCCCCGCACGGCACCAGCTTCCGTGATGGTTGATATATTACATTGCGTCTCATTATCATTCGTCTCTAACCGCTGATTGAAGTGGGAAAGTTATCAGTCACTTGTGGAGATGGTGTGTACTCGAGTGCTGGTTAACCTTCCTGAATCCAAGGAAACAGAGACTATGTTAACTGATCGTCTGGTAGTCCTCGGTGGCATAAAAATGACGTTAAATATTCAATCAATAAATAAATCTCTAACATACTTAGTAAACCCGAGTCTTTTATTTCTTATTCTTGGTTACAAAGGACCATTGTATTAAATGGTTTATATATATGTTATGTATACGTTACGGTTTAAACTTGTCTGCTATTTAAATTTCACTGTGCTATTTAGCTGCTAGATTATATGAATTATAAATCAGGTCCACATTCAGTTTTATGTGTCGCAGTTTCTGGATAAGTTATGGACAAAAAAAAGAAAACAACAGTCATCAAACATATATTAAGGTTACAATCTTGTCACAACATTGTATATATGACAACGACATCAATATGTGCCTTAATTAATTATAGACTTATTGTTTTGTTTTGTCTTACATCATATGTTTATTAATGTGCTTACTTGACCAATTTGCGCTTAGAGGCTTTCCTGTTATTATTTTTTTAATTTATACTAGAATTTCGTCATTCAGATTCCTGATACGGCAAAGCAGATGCAACATTCTTTAGTCCGAAAAGGCACACACTGTACCCATTTCCTGGATTCAACACGCATTGTAATATCTTCGAAGGGCTGAGTTGTAAATATATGTATGTCGCCGTCTTAGATGTTTTTCTTAAATATTGCCAATTATTGACATGACTTTTTCATAATTCTTTAATAACTTTAAGTTGCTGTGGTGTTTGTCAAAAACAGAATACAGCCGGTGATACATGTAGTTGTGGGAGCATAGTACCATTTGAAACAGGAAATCTTATTAATAATCCTTGTTTCTTGAATTGTTTAAAAGCATTTTCATGTTTGAATTGTGAATTTAGATAAAGAAAATTGATGCTTAGAAAATGATGGACTTACACCTAAAACGTCCTGCAAATTTAACTAACCTTAACAAACGAAAACACCGAATATGCTACTTTTATTTTGTTAGTTGCGTTCTACACTTCAAGGAGATCATCGTACTATAGACATTAAACATACTCACACACGTGCAACATTGGGTATTCAGTCACCGGTAAAACTGGCAGCAATGGGTATCCTTTTATATGGCACATTTAAATATCCCAGTTGTAAAAGGGTGATACGTAAATATACAAGACATATATATGACACATTGAAATACCCAGTTGTAAAAGGGCGATACGTAAATATAGAAGAAATATATATGACACATTGAAATATCCCAGTTGTGAAGGGGCGATACGTAAATATACACGACATATATATGACACATTGAAATATCCCAGTTGTGAAGGAGCGATACGTAAATATACAAGACATATATATGACACATTGAAATATCACAGTTGTGAAGGAGCGATACGTAAATATACAAGACATATAATATGACACATTGATATATAAAAATTGAGATGCAGGTGTTAATCTTTACAGATTGCCTAAAATGTAACAATGAATAGGATGTGAGGAAGAAAAGAAAGGCTAACGCAACCTCTGTATCAGCTTAAATATAAAATGAGTCACAATCACTTCAGATCAGATCTGAAATGAACTGATAAGCACCGACGTCTCAACATAGATAACACAACAAGTACTTCCTTTTTCGAGCCAAACCTATTAAATAATACATAATGGTATCATAAAAATAAAAGAAATCCTGCCATAATACCTCCTTCCAAGTAAGAAATGACTGTTAATACATGCAAATGTAATTGGCATTGAAGTACATAAAGTTTGCTTTGTTTTAACACTATATTGATGTTTAAATGAATATGTTTTAAAGAAAGAAAGACTACTTACACATGCTAAATAATTGAGAGAAAAAAATAATACATTTTGCAATAGATGACTGCAACGTGCCAACTACGAAGGTTCAACAAGAGTTGTTCCCCTTTTCATACTACGTTTCTGTACACGGTATCGAGGCATATTAGTTTTATTGATGGAGGGTGTATTTTAAGAATATTAAATTAAAAATTATCAGCATTTTCTTAATGTTAATACGGAAAGATTAACCGGTAAAATAATATAAAATTGAAAATATATTGTTGTGCGAGTAATATCGGCAGGGGAAGTGAATTAAACAAATGGATCTCTATCAAACGAATGTATTAGGACTTAAAATGGGAGCACACAATGCTATATAAAGTAGGTATGGAATAAACAGCATTTCAGAGCAAAATCAGTCAGTTCCATGTCTATGGTTATCAAGAATAATCCAAAAAACCGGAAATCCATACATAATCGGCTAGTTTTCAAAAATGAAAAAAAAAATCGTACTGGTCCTCGTGCAAGTGTAATGTTGCTGTTGTACGGTATTTAGCGTCGCTTTAAACAATTGTTTTGTCATATCGCGGCGGTGTCTGCTTGTACAGTGTTCTGATCGCTGATGCACTGAAGTTGCATGCCGCAGACACATAGTATGATATCCCGCCCAGTCACATTATACTTACACTGAAGTAGCATGCCGCAGACACATAGTATGATGTCCCGCCCAGTCACATAATACTTACACTGAAGTAGCATGTCGCAGACACACTGTATGATGTCCCGCCCAGTCACATTATACTTACACTGAAGTAGCATGCCGCAGACACATAGTATGATGACCCGCCCAGTCACATTATACTTACACTGGGTGACCAGACCTACAGCTGTCCTCTAAATGCTGAATGTTATGCGATGACGCTTCTAGTACCAAATTATTTGGTATAACCCGATCGGGGAGCGAACACACGACCTTCCGCATACGAAGTGAACGCTCTCGCTCTAGACCACCATTGCGGTACATACGTGTAAAAAAATAAGGGAAAAAACTGCTGCTTGAAAAAAGAAAATGACAAACTTGATAGATAAAGAAAGGCATTTAATTACAATAGGATATTATATTGATGTGTCTGTAAACCTCAGATAAAGGTTTAACCCTGTCACACAAAACTGCATAAAGTGAAAACTAACAGCGATCAAACTTTTAATTGTCAAAACATTTATGAAATAAACAGAGTTTTGCATTGCATAGTTTAACAATTCTAGATAAAAACCCTTGTTGTCTTTTTTTTTTAAATAAATGTTATACTATTATGTGTTTATCTATAACGGCTAATTGAATTGTTTTACTATTCCGTTGCCCTAGGCAACATACACGTCATTGTTATTGGGATTTGTTTGGAAACATGTTAGTACATGCACATACTATAACAGCAATTCGTGTCATGTCTACTTATACATCAACATATTCCCCTTGGTACAATCCATAAGATACGCATACCCAAAATCGAATATTTTTTTCCGACTATGGTGAAAAAAGACCTCAAGCTGAGACAGACTGAGTAGAACCACCGTCCTTCTGCAAGTAACTGGAAACTTTCTCATATAAAGTTAGATTATGTATATAACACATGCTGTTTTCGACTCAAAATTGTATTAGACGTTCCGTCAGATGTTGGCGTACATTGCAAAAAAGTTCGTACTTGTCAATTTTAAAATATCGTCATTTATCGTAAAAAATGAATAGAGATTTTAAATATATACCATCACATTCAGTTTATTTTATTCTTCAAAATACAAAATGAAAATAAGAAATTTAAAGAATATATTTTTATAATAATTAAAGAAAATGTCGTGAAACATCAAAAACGTCAAATAAAACGTCACTGTAAGATGTAACAAAAAATGTAAATCCGATGATGAAGAACGTATGAATAATGATTCCGTGCTATGATTTCTCCCCTATAATCCATTATTTGACGTGCTGTCGAGAGTTCTAAGTGACATAACAATTTCAAATCGAAAATCTTCCAGGTGATAAATAAGAAGTAAAAAACTCGATATAGAAAAAAAAAACGATATAAAATTTTTTTTTTTTTCTTTCATCAACTCGCTACGTAAAAATCATATGTAAAATGTCTTATGTACATTCTACTTACTCTGTTTTCTCAATTAAAAGAGTTATTTATATAATTTTAAAGAAAATCTACTTTATATAAATAATAGAATGAAGTTTCTATCTATATCAAGTGAAATTAAAAGTTTAGCCGCGATGTAACATCTATAAAAAATTAACAAAAATAAATTTTGAATCATATTACCGTGGGGAAAAAAGGGGCGTAACTGTGTAGTGAGACGTTAAAAGAGCGAAACAATATTATGTAGGCCTACTCTTATCGATTTTACCAAAGCCAGTGTATTACTTTAAAATATTAAAACCAATAATTGCAGGTCAAAGACGTGTTCAACCTACACAATTACCACCAATAAACTAATCTCAACATTAAGTAAATAAAACATGCAGTTATAAGATTGATCCAATAAACATTGAGGTTTTACGGCCTATCAAAGGTTTTACACAGTAATACAAACATACATTCTAGACACTCTCTAAACACAGAGAACATAGAAGATAGCCATAACCTGTTTACTGAAAATTCACTGCCATTTTCTAGCCAATAAGTAGATTATGCACAGTGATTCGTCTTTCCTTGTGGGTGTGTATTTAGGAACAACCAGCGCGCTTCATGCATAATACAGAATTAAAACAGAAAATGGCAGAGTTTATTCATCCGACACGTTATTGATTGGAAGTAAGCATGAACGAGTTCATTTGTTATTGAATTACCTTGAAACTTGTCTACCAGACTTTAGTTGTATTAAGCCGTTTTAGTCTCGTAATAACTCGTTAAAGTGTGCCACTTTATATACGACTTAACTTTTACAAGTTCTTAAATAAATTAATATTCACATGTATTCCTAGAATAATAGTTTGCCTTTGCTGCAAGACTTCTTTAACTGAATAGTAATTCAGGGGAAAATAACTATTATCAGTTACCAAATAACAATGTAATTAGGCCACTGCTATTATATACAATTTTAATTAAAATGAGCACCGAATTGACTCCAGTATAGAATGTTACTTCCGACTCATTGCAACCAAGAAGTTAAGTTGAAATGGTGTTAACCTAGATCTCAATAATCTGTTAACGAAAACTTTACATAAAATATGAAGGAAATGAAATACAGAAAGAAACGATACAGTACTACTAAGTCCAAAGAAACCAACAATACATAGTGAGTGTATATAACTATCACTTAGCTGCGGTTGGAGACGACAAATATTTTTTCTACACTTTCTTTTACAACTTGTACGGACAGATGTTAAGAACAAACTGCCTTGCAAGGGAAACTTTTGGAAATATGTTCCCTATCCTCGGCGTGATGTATCTAATAAACCTTGTGACCCCGGAATAAGAATATTTTAGGTGTGTTACAAAACCGGTGTGCATGGCTATTACGCAGGTCAAGCAAAACAGATTTGAACCGAAAGACTAAAGTGTGTTTTTTCCAACCGTGATTTAGCGAATCTATAACTGGCAGAACAAGATAGGGTGATAAGTATCCCCTTAATTACGTGTCACCAAAGTAAGTTCAATGAAAAACAAACACTTAAGCTAGATGTCAAAGGAATTCCAAAGTCCGAGATAATAATATCTTACAAGTATATAAAAAAGATTTTTTTAACATTAAAAATCAAATATTTATTTTATGTCAATAATTTGTTATAAACTTAAGTATTTATTTATGTTAAATCTACACTTATCGACTCTACATTTCAAACATCCGCAACTGATCAGAACGGTTTTTAAGCAACGCTGACGTTTGTTTTAAGAATTGGAAGTCAGCATGGTTCAGATAATAACATTAGACGTAACCATGTAACG
This sequence comes from Panopea generosa, assembly GCA_029582155.1. NCBI lineage: Eukaryota > Metazoa > Mollusca > Bivalvia > Adapedonta > Hiatellidae > Panopea > Panopea generosa. The sequence continues at coordinate 48,961,487 of CM055899.1, forward strand.
CATATATGCTTTTGCTAGTTAGCGATATGCAAACTTAAGAATTACAGGTTTATATTTCTCTTTTGTACATGTTTAAAGTAAAGATACATGATTGAGACTTACGTAAGACATGAAGCAGATGTATTGATGTTAAATATCTCCATGTCAACTGGAAAAGTATCTGTCGTTATGTTGTGTTTTTTTTGTGATAGTTCAAGATGCAGAAGACGCCTCAGTTCCAGGGCCTTCCATAATTGTAAAGCATAAATACAAGGAATTATATTAAGATATTCAATTCCTTGATAAATACAAACAATTCAATGCTACTTAAATTATAGCATTTCAAAATTTTGAGTTTATGAAAATCTCAAGTTAAGATGTTCAGTGAAACTGATCACTTTTAAATATCATCCTAAAGAGTGTACTTTTTAGTGCCACCATTGCAAAAAGGAAGTGCTTCCGTGGGGTAGTCGCATAATGGCGGTTGTAAATAATCCTCAATTCTTCTTCTTTAAAAATGCATTTTCCTTATTTTAATGCTCATTTTTTTTATTTGAATGGCATTGTTGATGTATTTTGAACATTTTGATAGCATTGTCATGTTTGAATTGTGAATTTAGAAAAAAAAATGATGCTTGGAAATTGGGGTATGAATTCATGATTTCGGAAGTCTACTTTCACTTTGTCACCAGTGTACACACTGAGCAGGAAAAAAATCTCTTATATGACACATGACCCCTACTTTTCTCATCATATTTTGATAGTGCAGAGGTTGACAAACAGTAAAATGTAGGTTTCACTTCTTTCATTTGGGACCCTCTATGAATGACAAGCCTTCAAACTTTTATTATTTACTATAGAATAAAGAACAAAAATCAATGGTGGGGTTACAACTATACACGATCATCAGATAAATTACATATTCATGGCGTATTTTAAACTACAGTTTTGACCATTTCCAAAAATGCACGTTCATTGTATAAAGAGTTTTATGATATTACATAGTAATAATACACAATAAAACAAGGAACGTTCATTTTATACAATGGTTGTGTAAATTGTATACGCTGAAAGCATATTTAACACGGTGAACATATATATTTAACAGGATAAACGAATATTTGGATTTCCCACCATTGTTGTGTAACCCAGGGTAAAACCAGTACCGAGTGAGAGACATCGGATCGAACTGGGGATCCAACCCGCAACTTCTGCCATGAGCGGCCAATATTCTATCCATTACACTATCGCCCTGCTTAAATGTGAAGTTGACACTTACCCCTGTGGTATTGTCATTAAGATATTGATTTAAAAGTGCCAAATTAATACATTGGAAAAGTATTTCCTAACTCGGTCCACGCGAACAGGTTAGACTAAAATAGATTTAACGTTTAAAATTGTAACATATTTTGTGACGAATCGTGCAAGTCAAATGATTTCATTTTGATAACCTTTTTTTCTGCAGGGCCCGATTAGCTCAGTCGGTTACGCGTCTGACTATCAATCCAGGGGACGTGAGTTCGAATCCCACAGGCAAAAGTCTCTGATGATTGATAAACGACATGCGTCTCATTATCATTCGTCTCTCACCGCTGGTTCAAGTGGGAAAGTTTTAGTTACTTGCGGAGATGGGGTGTGCTCGAGTACTGGTTAACCTTTCAGGATCCCAGGAAACAGCGGTTAGGTTAACTGATCGTCTGTTATCCCTCGATGGAATAAAAATGACGCTAAATATTCAATCAATCAAACAATCAATGATTACAATTTGATTCGTCAGGTTAGTTATATATTGTATAATTTATTTCATCTTAGAAAGTGCCCGTGTGGTTCTAGCTATGAATAGAATCACTGTCGATCTCTGCAGAGGGGTGGGAATCCTCTGAATTTGTGTCGTGTTCATTTTATCATTTTTTGGCATGTTCACTATTGTGGTTAAATTATCAATCCCTATGTGGTTCCAGGGAGCCATATGAATGATGGGAAGAATAGGATCACTGTGGCGTATGCATGTCGGTAGAAGCGACAATTAGAGTAATACGACAGAATTTGATGAATCTCTGCATTTCTGCAGGTATCAATGTTCAAGGTTCATTCTGCATATTCATTTGTTGATGTATTTTTTAATCTGTATGTTAATTTGTTGTTTTTGCACATGTAGAGTGAACCTGGAATCTTCCTTCCTGTTAGTGTCGAATAACCTATAATGTGTTGGTACGCCGTAAAACCCCATTCATTCCTTCATCTTAGAAAGAAGTCAAATGACAATTGGTAAAAGCTTTCAAGCAGTATTTGCATGGTATCTTTTTTTAGAAAAGGGATTTCATGTCAGTCTTACCACTCTGGTTAAAATCAGATTTTTTGGTCACATTTTAGCAGATTTGAAATCCCAAATCATCTGTATTCGATAATAACAGCCCTTGAATATGTACATGTATTATGTTCTATGCAAGTAAGCTTAGAATACTGTCTCAAGTAGACACCGTCGCGATATGACTGAAAACGCTAAACAACATACAACAACAACAGCAAGTCATGTGACTATCCCGAGATGTTTGAAATTTGACTTCATATAATTGATTTTCTAAATTTCCAATGCACACTGCTCCCACCACCCTACATAATCTTTGTTTATAAATGTATTTATTGAACATGTTTTATCAGTTGATATCATTAATTCTGTAGATATCTCTTGGTAAATATTTCAGCTATACTTCTGTGGGTATATATACCTCTACTACCAACAACAATAGTGTATATTCAGCTGCGTTTTGGCTTTTATTAATGCCGGGCCCGATTAGCTCAGTCGGTAACGCGTTTTGAGTATCAATCCAGGGGTTGTGAGTTTGAATCCCCGCCCAATAACAGTCTCCATGTTGATAGATATACGACATTGTGTCTCATTCATTATCATTCGTCTCTCACCGCTGTTTCAAGTTGGAACGTTATCAGGTACTTACAGATATGGGGTGTGCTTGAGCACTGGTTAACCTTTTAAGATCCCAGGAAACAGTGGTTAGGTTGACTGATTGTCTGTTAGCCCTCGATGGCATACAACTGACGCTAAATATTCAATCATTCAATCATTTATCAATACAATTTTAAAGCTTATACATTTGTATAAAGATCAGGTAACAGGAGGTAATATTTTAGTGACACATAAAAATGAATATCGACCTAGTGAACTAATTTTTTTAAGTAAAAACTGATTTCGAATTGGCAAAATTGATGCATATTTTAAGTGTTACATCAAGGTCGTGTTCATTTAATCATTGATCACATTTTGCCATGCTTATCATTGTGGTTCCAAATTACGAACCGTTGTGGTGTTCCAGGGTGCCTTACGAGTCTGGTCTTACATGTTAAAGAGGTAACAAGTCCAAGGTTAGTAGTGAGGAAACCGAAAATTAAATACAAACAAGATGTAAATATTTTAATTTGTTTTATGAATGTTTTATTCTTGTCAAGTTATGAAAATAGAAAATCCATTTATTGTATTAATTTTCTATAACAATCAAATAAATACATTCAAGCCATTTCTTTTCCAAATTTTACTCTTGTCAGGGATCGAACCCGAGTCTTCTACCAAATGAGTAGATGTGTTGGCCAATTACACCACAAAAGTTTAAAATTTGTACAGAGAAAATGGTCTTAAATGCTAACATTATTTTACCTGGACATGTTGGTTCTTATTACAACCAAAACAACCATCATGACATTTCTAACAACTGGATGTCCACTGTCACATTGTTACCATTGACTTTACTACAACTAACAAAGCCATCAAACATTTCTGAGATAACTGGTTTCCCATGCCATTTTTTTACCATCATCATTGACTAGAACTAAATGTCCCCTACCACTTACATTACCAAGATAACTGGTTCCCCATGCCAGTTTATCATGCCATAATGATTTTCATAAAAAAAACACATAACCATTTCAAACATTCAAGCCATTTCTTTTCCAAATTTTACTCTTGTCAGGATTTGAACCGGAGTTTTCTAACAAAAGAGTAGATGTGTTTGCTAGCTTCACCACAAAAGTCTAAAATTTGAACAAAGAAAATGGATTAAATATCATAATTTTACCTGTCCACTACAATGAAAACAGCAATCATAACATTTCTAACACAACTGTTAGCCTAGGCCAGTTTATCAACTATCATCATAACTATAACACAGTCACAGTAACTATTTGTAAGATAACCGATTGCCCAGACCAATTTGTTCTCACCAGCTATAACTAAAACCTGCACAGTCACCATAAACATTTCTAACATAACCCATTGCCCCTGAACAATTTGTTCTCACCAGCCATTACTACAACCTGCAGTCACCATAAACATTTCTAACATAACCCATTGCCCCTGAACAATTTGTTCTCACCAGCCATTACTACAACCTGCAGTCACCATAAACATTTCTAACATAAACCATTGCCCCTGAACAGTTTGTTCTCACCAGCCATTACTACAACCTGCAGTCACCATAAACATTTCTAACATAACCCATTGCCCCTGAACAATTTGTTCTCACCAGCCATTACTACAACCTGCAGTCACCATAAACATTTCTAACATAACCCATTGCCCCTGAACAATTTGTTCTCACCAGCCATTACCACAACCTGCAGTCACCATAAACATTTCTAACATAACCCATTGCCCCTGAACAATTTGTTCTCACCAGCCATTACTACAACCTGCACAGTCACCATAAACATTTCTAACATAACCCATTGCCCCTGAACAATTTGTTCTCACCAGCCATTACCACAACCTGCAGTCACCATAAACATTTCTAACATAACCAACCCAACCTGTATGAAAAATCTACCCGGATTCCAGGCGGAGTCCAGGCGGATTCCGTGTGAAAATCACACGGAATCACTATTTTCCACCCGGATTCCAGGCGGACACGGAAATTATGGCAAAAGTCCGTGTGGACATTCTGTCTTTTCCACCCGGAATTTCAACCTCGAACACGGATTTTTAAATCTTAACAATTTTTACGCCCGGAATTTCTATCTTAACACGGATTTTTAATACTTAAACATTTTGAGAACACGGAAATTTCATACTTAGAAAAAAAAGAGCAACAAAATGTTACAATTCACACGGAAATCTCATACTTAGAAATTTTCAGTACAACACTTTGGACTCATCAAATGCATTAGGTTTATTCATTAGTTTTTTAATTAATGTTTGTAAATCATATGATATATAAAAATTAGCTTTTTGCTGATTTAATGTTGATTTTATTGATTTTCAATATAGTATATAATCATACTGTACCTTTAAGTTGTTTTTTAGACATTAATAATTAATACAAAATATCTTGAACCACAGCTACATATTTGACTTCATATGGTGCATTGCACTTGTTTTATAGAGTACAGAGAAGAGTCAAACAATTATAGAAAAGGGCAAGTATATGAAAACAGAAGAACTATAACCACTAATTACTGGTTTATTACAGTGTGAAATAATAATCAGAATACATGAATATATACAAAAAAAAATGGCATTGTAGATACTTTAAGTACACTTAACGCTGTATTCCTAAACTACCATTTTTTTTATTTTATTTTTTTTCAGTGGAAAATAAGTGCAAATTATTGGAAATTAGCACTGGTTACACATCATCCAAAAATATAAGTCAAATCACTGAGGTATAACAAATTAGCACCGACTCTACAAATACAGCATTTTGTCTTGTGGTATTGCATTTATTCATTAAATGAAATTCTTTAAAAAAAAATAAACACACAAAAAAAAAAGAATTATTTTTAAATTTTAAATGTGAATGAGAACGGTACAAAGCAAATAGAATGTTAATGGAAGACTTCACCAAGTTTGTAATTAGAAATCTTGGTTTTTGTTCTTTTACGTTCTTAATCTTTGGTAGTAAGCAAGTCATGGTGTCTTGATTTATTAGTTTAATAATATAATAACATAGTAGTTTTCAATACATTACAAGAAATATCACGGAAAAATAAACAAGAAAAACATTATTTCCTGTTTTTCCATAGTATTAAAATCAGTCCCCTTACTAGGCCCCAATGGACCGTATTCGCTTTATTTGAACAAACTCGAAAACCTGATTGATTGAGATCATTTAAAACAAATATAAATAAATTTGGTCTCTTAGTTCCTGTGAAGATTTTTATGTAAGAGTGACCTTGACTTGATTTAACTCAAAGTTAATCTCAAATCACTTAAACTATTACTTGAGAACCTTAAATTCACAAACTTTCATCAAATTATGTAATAGGAAAACAAAAGTTATCAAAGGCAATATTTTTTTTTCTATTGTTTAGCAAAAGTGACCTTAACCATGACCTATTTTACCATCACATTAATCCCTTTCCTTTAAAAAAAAAGAACATATACACAATATTTCAATCAAATTTAATTAAAAGTAAATTAATTTATTACATATTAATATTCAATTTACATAACTATATAAATTAATATTATTTATTGTCTTATTGTTAAACACTAAGCATTGTTTATTTAATTATTCACTAGTTCACATGTTATCTTATCTACTCTAAAACCCTATAAATGCATCACCTATTTCCCATGTTGTGATGACAATAATTAACACATGTTATTAAAAATAGAGAAAATTAGTCATATCCACACCTGCAAGCTTTGGCCTGTAACGCATTATTTCATTGGTCCTCCTTTTGAAATTCAACCAATCATATTGTGGCTTACATGAAATGGCAGTTATAACTTTTAGTAAACACGAGTGTTTTGAAATTGAAATTGCTTTCGTGTTGTGTGGCTATAGTAAAGATTTTGTGATTTTGGATACAGTAAAGAACCCATACATACACTCCAAATGAACCAGCTGTATCTGCTGATAAACTATCCAAAGGTCAAGAAAGTGTCACTGTTTACAGATCTAATTTATACCAACAGCAGCAGATATAAACGTGTAATGATGTCTCAACCACCAGGGAAGAAATACATGCATCACATGAGTAATTAACAGGTTCGTATTTTTTTGTAATGAAATGCATTTGTTTACATGTATACTTTGATAATATTTTTCATAGCAACATATATGTTCATATTTTTTATAATTATAAAAAATTGTGAAAACCCATGACATTGTCAGTGTTTTTTCCCCCCATGAACAGTGATGAAAATTTTTTTTTTTCTTCTTCTTCAGTTTTTTTATCAGTTGAATAGTAAAATCTTGTGTAAACCAAAAAAATTACCCAATAACAATAGCAGTGAATAATTTTGTTGTTATTGTATGGTGTTTAGCGTCGCTTTCAACAACTTTTCAATCATATCGTGACGATGTCTGCTTGAGACAATATTCTGAGTGCTTTCACACTGGAGTATCATACCGCAGACACATGGTATGATGCCCCGACCAGTCATATTATATGACTATACTTGAACTCTCCTCAAAATGCTGAGCATCAAGCTAGGAAGCTTCTAGTACCATTTTTTAAGTCTTTTGTATGACCCGGTCGGGGAAAATAACCCACAACCTTCCGCATGTGAGGCGGACCTCTACCACTAGACATCACTGTGGTCTGTTTAATTTTGTAAATTTTATGTCAGTTTATGTTGTTAAGAGAGACAAACTTTCAATTTCATTTGCTTCTTTATCCAAGTTCAGAATTCAGAATATAAAAGTATAAACTTATGATAATTTGACAACAATTTTTATGATGTGTTTGAGTTACAATTATTTATTTATTGTTTTTTGTGTTTAATATTTCAGATGCCACAAAGTGTGATGTACACCTCTACTGTTTGCAATCAGTATTTGCCGATGAAGGAATGGTACCAGCAAGACTGAAGTGTATTAGTTGAATGACAGTACATAACCCTGCCAGATGACAAGCCGGACATGATGCGAATATAGTTTTGGATGAGTGAAAAGAATTCTACACATCTTTTGAATAGACTCGAACATCTGAAGACAGCCTATGCCAGTGCAGTTTGAGAGAATATTGAGTGAACTTCAGAATGTGCCAAACATCTAAATTATGGAAAACATTTGGTAAAACTTATTGGCGGAGCTGTTGTGGCTCAATCACTATTGTTATTCTTGCGGACAGCTTTGTACATAAAGAAGAGGACTTACCTATATATTAACAATTAAAAAATCAAAATGAGGAACAACTATATTGAAAAAAGAAAGCACATCCACTTGTGTTTTCTGAGTTTCTCACCTTGATAATAGTAGTGATGGTTAGACCTGCTATATTTAGAATTGCAGAATATGGTCACACTGTACAAGCTGTGACTCGAAACAATTAGTGATTGATGAACCAAATGTCAATGAAAGCAATACCTTTATGCACAAAAAAAAGCTGTGGTGTATCTATTAGCTCTGTAAATTATTGATTTCTTATTTAGTTTGCATTGTAGTTAAGTACAGTTTACACTAAATTGAATTGATTTAATTTGGTAAACTAATGATATAACTTACATATGAATGACAACAGAAACACTCTGTCCAATAGCCCCCCCCCCCCCCCCCCCCCCACCCCCAATTTACTGTTGTAAATAATATTTTGGGAAATTTACTAACACAGTGGGAAGGGGGCATCTGACTGAGTTTCAAAGTTTGCGAGAGAAACTGTTGAATTAACGCTTGCAAATGAAAATAATTTGTAAATGATATTCATAAGCATTTTTGTTGTCATTCTTGTATTATTCTGATTTAGTTTCATTACGATAATATAGTTTCATTACAAAGTGAGTTTGTAAACTAATAGATGTTGAATATCAAAAATATAGAAATGTATATTGGAATGGTTTAGTATTGATTATTTTAATGATTGCAAAACAGAAATTTTAAATATAAAGAACTTTTTATGTCTTTACCAAGTCATTATCAATTGGCTTGAACTTTATTCATCACATGATAACAGTGTTTTATTTTAACATAAATTTTTATATTTATAGGGTATGACTTTTTCTTATCTCGAGTGGGTGAGGGGTTGTTCAACATTTAACTTTTTTTTTTTAATACACTATTCCTTGATTTAAACTCTAACACTATGATGGTTTTTTTTATATATAACATGAATATATTATATTTTTGTTTATTTTCAATACTTTACTATTCATTGGTTAAAATATTGCGCCAAAGTAATATGGATGATTTGTTAACTGAAAAAAAATTGAAGTACCCTTCAGGGCTTCCGCTGGGATTCGCCAATGTCGCCAAATGCGAAGGAAATTTTTAATTTGCGAAAGATTTTACCATTTTGCGAAAGTGGTTGCGATAAGGAAATCAACGGCCGATTCTCGTATTCAAATTTTCTAAAAAAAAAACTAACTGTAGAAATAATCTTGGCTAATCCATTTCACTGTCCCCTCATCCCAATAAACAACCATGACAATTAACAGATAAATCAGCACCCAGCTGTGATATCTCCCTCAGGCCATTGCACTGTCACACATCATAAATTTCAACACGTGTAAGATTACCTTAAGCTAAAAATAGCATATACTAAAAATAGTCACGTGGTCGCGTAGTGACAACCGGCATATTCGTATTTTTAATTATTATATATATTTACATTTTTAAATCATATAGAAATTTAATATGTCTTAAAATATGCTAAACAGGTTTAGAAAAAAATGTTTATGCCAATACACTGTCAAATATACTTTCTTGGGTAACCCCAATTTTTGTCAACAATTAGTTAGTTTCAAAATGGCGGCTTCAGGGATAAAAACAATAAATGACTGTAGATTTTGTCTGTAAAATAATTTTGTTTATAATGTCAGCGATGACTGTTGGTTGTTTGATATCAATACCAAGGTTTTACAATAAGTAGATCTGTTTAATCTGTATTCTCTGTTGTTATAATGCTAATATTGACCATATTTATAGCGAGTCTGTAGTGACACAGTGGGTGGGGTAATAAAGTTATTTAGAAAATGTTGTGGAATGTTTTAACCAACGGCAATTTCAGTCAATACGCTAGCTGGAAATCCATAATTTATGTATTAATAATTTTAAAATAAATTGATGTATATACATTTTAAATAATTATAAAATACACTGTATGGGTTTTTGTGAGAATAGCATGCTATAGAAAAAATAAAAGCAAAACAAAATAAGGCCCAAACAGCTGTTATTTATGTGCACAAATGCACAAACATTGACAAAATCAAACAAGTATAGAAACATGACTAGGGCTGTTTTGGTTTTTGACTGCACTCCATTTAAACTAATGCATCATTTGCAATATAAATCAACAACTTACTACCAATCATTGCTTCCCCTAATTATCGACTTCAGGCAATAATAACTAACAAGATAATAATAATTTTTAATAGTATTGCAATATACATTAAAAATTATATTCATAAAAAACGTGTTTAATTAAAATGCTAAAACAAGTAAAAGAAAACATGCAGTAAGTTACTATAACTTATGAGTGGTTTGATAACGATTTAAAGAATGTTGGCCAAGGTATGCAGTTTAGTTGGCTACAAAAATGGCTCTTAATTTGGCTCCATTTTTTTTAATTTGGCTTCAACTTTTCAAATATGGCGAAAGTAGTGGCGAAAAGAAAAAAATAGCCAGAGGAGGCCCTGACCCTTAATGGATATACTTTTACAGGAGACCTTCCTCCATCCATTCAAAAACAACATGCTTTCTTAAAATCCATCAATATGATTCATTATATAAATTGTCATATAAAAACTAGGATTGAAATGAATTAGAGACATTGTTTTTGCTATTGTGTTTTAGTTTAATACATTTTAAAAGCCTGTATAAAAATTGTATAAGACAGAACCTGCCAAATTTTATTTTTCTGTCCATTTCTTTATTTTTAACTCTACTGGCCAAAGGCCAGCTGGGCTTATGTCATGGTAAATTGTCCGAAGTCCGTCTGTTAGTCTTTTTCTTGTAAATGTGATAGCACTTATTTTTCATTGAATCTTAACCAAACTTGCACACCAGTTATATAATCACAATATCTCAGACAAGCTCTTGAATCAGCGCGATTCGAGCACATTTTACATGAAACTTACAGATTTTTTCTGAAAGTTCAAGGCCTAGACCTTACTTTTTTTTTCATGTTGCATTGCATGAAGCCTCAAGGTCGCCCAAAATATTTGTTCAAGTTGGGGTCTCTGGGGTCAAATTTAAGGCTGCAACAGGTGTCACTTTTACATAGAGTTACATAGGGAAAAGGTTGTAGATGCAATAGCACCATCATTTTTCATTGAATCTTAGCTAAATTTGCAAAGCAGTTATATAACCACAAGATCTCGGATGAGTTCTTGAACCAGCATAATTCAACCATAAATGCTTCCGTCACAGGGCTCATAAGTACATTTTAAGTGAAACATTAAAAAAAACATTCTCTAAAAGTTCAAGGCCTAGATTTTAGATATTTTATGTATAGCATTGCATGGTAGTCTCCAAAAAATTTGTTGATGTAGAACTTACAAAAAACATTTCCTCTGAAATGTGTATCTGTCCTGATGTTGCAAGTAGAGTTATTCATGTCCTTTTGATCCTAACGTTTCATTTATCCATTAATAATTTCATATATGCCAGATGGTACCGTAATTTAAAGGGGCAAGATTTAAAAAGCAGCCGTATACCATCTTGTTTGGAATTCATATACCTACAGAATGACTTATAGAATTTTTACATGTAGGAATGCAATGAATTTGAAATTGTGTTTGCTATTTTTGTTTCAGATTATTAATAAATGTTAAACGAATCATATCATTTTACTTTTTGTATCAGCTATAGAATAGAAAATGTATATTTCATGGTAATTTGTCTGTCCATCCTTTTTGTAGTCAATACAATTTTTTTTATATAAATTTTTATATATATATATATAATTATATTAAAAAAATTTTTACAGAAAAAACTGCCTTGACATTTGTAAAGCCTGTATACATGGATATTCTGATTGTCCGGGCGGAATTCTAAAAATCCGCCTGGACATTTTAAAATTCCACCCAGACTTTTAAGAATTCCGCCTGGATATTTTAGAATTCCGCCCGGACAATTTAAAAGTCCGCCTGGACATTTTAGAATTCCGCCTGGATATTTTAAAAGTCCGTCCAGACATTTTAAAAGTCCGCCTGGACATTTATAAAGTCCGCCCGGACATTTTAAAATCCGCCTGGAAATTTTTCCGCCTAGGTATTTAATTTCCAGGTGGAATAATTCTATAGAATTCCGCCTGGACATGGTCACATGACCCGGACTAATTTAAATATTTCGTGGATTTTACTATATAAATGTTACTAAAAATAGAAGTCCGTGTCAACTTAGTTTTATTCGCCCGGACATTTAGTCCGCCTGGAAAATTATTATTTTATCAGCCTGGATTCCAGGTGGAATCCGCCCGGAAGTTTTCGTACAGGATTGCCCCTGAACAATTTGTTCTCACAAGCCATTACTACAACCTGCAGTCACCATAAATATTTCTAAAACAACCATATGTCCCTTAACAATATTTTCTCAGCTATTACTTCAACTTACACAGACACCAAAAACATTTCCTGCAGGACTCATACCACTATTATCTCCCTTGAGTACTCTGGACCTACAGATGAAGGAGGTAGAAATAAAACTTTAGTTCTCTTTTTTTTCTTTTTTTCAGGGCTCTGTACTGCAATGGTTTGTTTTTTTGCTAGCTTGAGTTAAATGGTCAGTATTTTAGAAATCACCACTGAAAATTTGATGCTGATACTAGCTTTCTGGACAATTCTGTGTCATTTCAGAATTGTTGGTTCGAACCGCATCTAGGGCGAGTAGTTGACATATTATTACTCTGGAAATTGATAGGTCTCACAAAAGCATTGAATTTTAAAAAAAAAACCTGGTCAAGGTATATTTTTTTCCCTTTATAATTGCATATCTTGAACCAGTGAAGAATTTGAGCCCAGACACATGCTGCAGAATTTAATTTTTCACTCTGTTTTGGACATAAATGTTACAATGGAGCACTATGGGAAATGTTATAGTGGTGCGAGACGTACACAACCGGTTGCCCCTAAACAATTTGTTCTCGTCCACTATTACTACAACCTGCACAGCCATCATAACCATTTTCTTACATATCCAACATAACTGGTTTCCCCTGAACAATTTGTTCTCATCAGCTTTTACTACAACCTGTACAGTTACCATAAACATTTACACAACTGGTTGCCCCAAGCCAGTTTGTTCTCATCAGGTATTACTACAACCTGCACAGCCATCATAACCATTTTCTTACATAACCGGTTGCCCCTGATTTTTGTTCTAAGCTGCTATTACTACAACCTGCACAGCCATCATAAACATTTTCTTACATAATCGGTTGCCCCTGATCAATTTGTTCTTAGCTGCTATTACTACAACCTGCACAGCCATCATAAACATTTTCTTATGTAACTGGTTGCCCCAAGTCAAGTGTGTTTTAATGAGCCATTACTTCAACTAACAAAACCATCACAAATGATTCTACCACATAGGTTTTCATCAGCTATTTCTTCAATCTACATAACCACAGCTTATTTATCAGTTCTATTGTTTCACCACAGCTTTTTTTGTTTTACCAGTTCTGTTATGATTAAAAGATCTGCTTTATTTATCGGTTCAGCTATATTAATATCAGTTCTGCTTTTTATACCAGTTCTGCTATTTGTGCTGTGCTGCTGTTAGCTACTACATGTCCTTACAATAATGATCTATCTCAAAGTTGTAGCGTTCCACCTCTGCACCACTATTAGGTCCAGCACATCTGACTGACAGAGGGAGGATCTCAAATGTCACCTTATAAGAAGAGACAAAATTGTTACATGACAATTTTAGTAAATATTTGTACGAGATGCCACGTAAATTTAATGTTCTAATGTAAATTGAATCTAAGAACATATACAGTCTCCATTTCATGCATCAATCTTTCTTTAGAATTTCATCTTTCGGGTTTATATGAGGGGCCATGTACATGTACCAAAAAATTTGCTCTGTATTATTTGTCTCTCAGCATATTGCAGAGACAGCGTCAACAATCGAAGTTTTTTCGATCAAGTTCACTTGGGCTAGTGGAACTAGACTAAGGTTCTGTCAGACCTACAGCCGTCAACACATTCCAGTTATTGATTTTAAACAAAGCAAATTGAATTTTAGAACATATACAAGTCTCCATTTTATGCATCAATCTTTCTTTAGAATTTCATCTTTCGGGTTTGTATGAGGGGCAATGTACATGTACCAAAAAATTTGCTCTAAGTTATTTGACTCAGCATATTGCAGATGGTGTCAACAAACAAACAAAAATTTTGATCAAGTTCAAATGGGCTAGTAAAACAGGACTTTCATCTTTCTGGTTTATATGAGGAATCGTGCACATGTACCAAAATATTTACTTTGTATAATTTGTCTCTCAGCATATTGCAGAGACGGTGTCAACAATCCTTTTTCGATCAAGTTCACTCGGGCTAGTGAAACTAGACTATGGTTCTGTTGGACCTGTAGCCGTCAACACATTCCAGCTATTGATTTTACACAAAGCAAATTGAATCTTGGAATATATACAAGTCTCCATTTTATGCAATCATTTCTTTAAAATTTCATCTTTCGGGTTTGTATGAGGGGCCATGTACATGTACCAAAAAATTTGCTTTGTATAATTTGTCTCTCAGCATATTGCAGAGACGGTGTCAACAATCGAAGTTTTTTCGATCAAGTTCACTTGGGCTAGTGAAACTAGACTAAGGTTCTGTCAGACCTACAGCCGTCAACACATTCCAGCTATTGATTTTACACAAAGCAAATTGAATCTTGGAATATATACAAGTCTCCATTTTATGCAATCTTTTCTTTAAAATTTCATCTTTCTGGTTTGTATGAGGGGCAATGTACATGTACCAAAAAATTTGCTCTGTATTATTTGTCTCTCAGCATATTGCAGAGACGGTGTCAACAATCGAAGTTTTTTCGATCAAGTTCACTTGGGCTTGTGAAACTAGACTAAGGTTCTGTCAGACCTACAGCCGTCAACACATTCCAGCTATTGATTTTACACAAAGCAAATTGAATTTCAGAACATATACAAGTCTCCATTTTATGCATCAATCTTTCTTTAGAATTTCATCTTTCGGGTTTGTATGAGGGGCAATGTACATGTACCAAAAAATTTGCTCTGTATTATTTGTCTCTCAGCATATTGCAGAGACGGTGTCAACAATCGACGTTTTTTCGATCAAGTTCACTTGGGCTAGTGAAACTAGACTAAGGTTCTGTCAGACCTACAGCCGTCAACACATTCCAGCTATTGATTTTACACAAAGCAAATTGAATCTTGGAATATATACAAGTCTCCATTTTATGCAATATTTTCTTTAAAATTTTATCTTTTAGGTTTTGTGAAGGGGTATATACATGTTAAAAAATATTTGCTTTATTATTTGTCTCTCAGCATGTTGCAGAGACCGTGTCAACAATCAAAGTTTTTCCGATCAAGTTCACTTGGGCTAGTTAAACTAGACTTAAGTTCTGTCAGACCTACAGCTGTCAGTTATTGATATTACAAAAAGCAAATTGTATCTTAGAACATATACAGATCTCCATTTTATGCATCAACCTTCCTTAGTTAACATTTATGCTTCAGCCTTTCTCAGTAAATATTTATGCTTCAATCTTTCTTGTTTAATTTTAACTTTCTGCTATATCATTTGCGCTGTGCTGCTGTTCGCCACTACATGTACTTACAATAATGAAGATTTATCCCAAATTGTTGTAGTGTTCACCCCTGCACCACGATGAGGTCCAGCACATCCGACTTTGGCAGGGGACACACTCATGTCATGTTATAAGAAAAGATGCTATAGTTATATGACTATGAGAGATAGTCATGTTATAAGAAAAAGAAACTATAGTTACACAACATGTCGCTATTAATAATGACCAAAAAGTTATCTTGAAAACATGCTTTTTACAAGCTTTTTAAAATATGTGCTTTGTGTGATTTGATTTGTCTCTTAACATTCACCAGAGACAGTGTCAACAATCGCAGTTTATAGGATAAAGTTCACTTGGGCTAGTGAAATAGACTGTACAGTTGTCAGTCATACATACAACCATCGACACATACCAGTAAAATTTCACACTAAATAGCATATTGTAACTTAGCACATATATATCTCCTTTTTATGCAATTTCCTTTCTTAGCAAACATTTTTGCATCAACCTTTCTTTGTAAAATTCCATTTTATGCATCATTTATATATCTTATATGTATCTAAAACCACCATATCCTTGACAAACATATATGAGATAACTGGTTTTCCATGCCAGTTTTTTATCATAGCTATTACTGTAACCACCACATCCACCACAAACATTTCTGAGATAACTGGTTTGCCATGCCAATTTTTTATCATAGCTATTACTTTAACCACCACATCCACCACAAACATTTCTGAGATAACTGGTTTGCCAGGCCAGTTCTTTATCATCATCAGCTATTACTAGAACCACCATATCCTCCACAAACATTTTTGAGATAACTGGTTTTCCAGTCCAGTTTTTTATCATCAGTATTTACTACAACCACCATATCCATGAAAACATTTCTGAAATAACTGGTTTGCCAGGCCAGTTTCTTTATCATCAGATATTACTACAACCACCACATCCACCACAAACATTTCTGAGATAACTGGTTTGCCAGGCCAGTTTTCTATCATCAGCTATTACAACAACCACCATATCCATGAAAACATTTCTGAGATAACTGGTTTGCCAGGCCAGTTTTCTATCATCAGCTATTACTACAACCATCATATCCATCACAAACATTTCTGAGATAACTGGTTTGCCAGGCCAGTTTTTTATCATCAGATATTACTAGAACCACCATATCCATGAAAACATTTCTGAGATAACTGGTTTGCCAGGCCAGTTTTCTATCATCAGCTATTACTACAACCATCATATCCATCACAAACATTTGAGATAACTGGTTTGCCAGGCCAGTTTTTTATCATCAGCTATTACTACAACCACCATATCCATGAAAACATTTCTGAGATAACTGGTTTGCCAGGCCACTTCTTATCATCAGCTTTTACTACAACCACCATATCCACCACAAACACATCTGAGATAACTGGTTTGCCAGGCCAGTTCTTTATCATCAGCTATTACCAGAACCACCATATCCACCACTAACATTTCTGAGATAACTGGTTTGGCAGGCCAGTTTTTTATCATCAGATATTACTACAACCACCATATCCATGAAAACATTTCTGAGATAACTGGTTTGCCAGGTCAGTTTCTTTATCATCAGATATTACTACAACCACCACATCCACCACAAACATTTCTGAGATAACTGGTTTGCCAGGCCAGTTTTCTATCATCAGCTATTACTACAACCACCATATCCATGAAAACATTTCTGAGATAACTGGTTTGCCAGGCCAGTTCCTTTATCATCAGATATTACTACAACCACCATATCCATCACAAACATATCTGAGATAACTGGTTTGCCAGTCCAATTTTTATCATCAGATATAACTACAACCACCACATCCACCACAAACATTTCTGAGATAACTGGTTTGCCAGGCCAGTTTTTTATCAGCAGATATTACTAGAACCACCATATCCACCACAAACATTTCTGAGATAACTGGTTTGCCATGCCAGT
The DNA here is from genome assembly GCA_029582155.1 of Panopea generosa. Taxonomy (NCBI): domain Eukaryota; kingdom Metazoa; phylum Mollusca; class Bivalvia; order Adapedonta; family Hiatellidae; genus Panopea; species Panopea generosa. The sequence goes on from CM055899.1 coordinate 48,979,139, forward strand.
TTTCATCATCAGATATTACTACAACCACTATATACATCACAGACATTTCTGAGATAACTGGTTTGTCAGTCCAGTTTTTTATGTATCTTTTATGTATCTTTTTTAATAATCAAAGTGTAGTATCGTTTCATAAATATTATCTTTCGGGTTCTTCTTCATTAATATACATCCAATATCCTTCTTCTTCTTCTTCTTCTTCTTCATCATACTACTTTCTAATACTTACTACGTCTACTACAATCTACTTCTACTGCATACTTATATAATATACATCCAATATCCTTCTTCTTCTATATTCTTCTTCTTCTTCTTCATCTTCTTCATACTACTTACTAATACTTAATACTTCTACAATCTACTTCTTAATACTTCTACTACATACTTGTATAATATACATCCAATATCCTTCTTCTTCTTCTATATTCTTCTTCTTCTTCTTCTTCTCCTTTATATCTTTCTTCATCATACTACTTTCTAATACTTACTACTACTACAATTATCTACCTCTACTTCTAAATACTTCTACTTCATACACTACACTAATAAAACTAAATACTTTTTTTTTTGTTTTTTTTTTTTTTGTTTGTTTTTTTTGTTTTGTTAATTTTTTTTTTTTTTTTTTTGTTAGTTACATAATATAACAATATCACAATAAAACCTACAAGTACTATTGAAAGTACTTTATATAGACAGCCACTCTGAGCGATGGTCTCCCTGACCTAAGTCAGGGAGTATCGCACAAACAAGCCTCATACAAGATCAGGCCCCATATACAGGGTAGACCTTACCTATCCAATCTAGTAGGACAGCCTGTCTGGACGGCGGACTACCCGACCCGACCTGGTACGAACCTCCAGAGGAGCGTTCAGTACAGGTTCCTCAACTCTCCTAACAGGGACATCGGTGTACCGGACAGGTAGTCTAGGCACTCTGCGAGAGCGTCTCAGAGACACGGGAGGGGACGCGAGTTGGTCAGGTAGTACCGCACAAACAGGCGCCATACAAGGCACAACGTACCTCTCAGCTGCTGGAAGGGCATCACCGGCAAACTGAAAAGAGAAAATAAAATATTAGTTAGAATAAAACTTTCAAAATCACGATTAATTTCCATAAGAAAGCTTACTGTAATAAACTTGAAATTGGGCAGGGGCAGAGTATTTCATCTAATGTACATACAAAACAAAATTTAAACAAGAGGGCCATGATGGCCCTATATCGCTCACCTGACTGACCTTGAGTTACCCAACTTAAGTAGATTATATAATACATGTACATTCAAAATTCCAAAAGAACGAGATGGACAAGAATTTTGATTTGTTTTGAAGATGTAACAGATGCATGGAAGAGTTCAAACTTGGTAGAGGTTCAACCATGGTAAATGCCAGTGAAATTACATTAAAATCAGGTCAGTAGATTCTGACGAGAAGACTTTTGTTGAAGTTTTTACTATAGTTGCCTATATAGTAAACTAGCACTTCACTGTGGCGGTCATGTTTTTATCAAATCACAACGGTTTGAACAACTTGGTAATGGGTCACCCAAGAAATTGTTTTAAAATTGATCCGGTGGTTTCTGACAATAAGTTTTTACTATAGCTGATTTGTAAATTTACCCCACCCCCTGACCGCCATGTTTTTTGACGAATTACTATGGTTTGAACAAACTTGGTGGGGTTCCTACAAGGAACATTGTGAAATTATTTTAAAATCGAGCCAGTAGTTTTTGACAAGAAGATTTTTTAAGTTTTTCCATTACTTATATAATAAACTAACCCCACCCACTGGCGGCCATGTCTTTTGACGAACCAAGATGGCTTGAACAAACTTGGTTGAGGGTTACCCAAGGATCATTTCTGTGAAATGATTTTAAAATCGAGCCAGCAGTTTCTGACAAGAAGATTTTTTAAGATTTTACTATCTTATATAGTAAACTAACCCCAACCCCTGGCTGCCATGTTTTTTGACTAATCAGCACGGCATGAACAAACTTGATAGCGGGTCGATCAAGGAACATGTTTTTTGATGAATCAACATGGCCTGAATAAACTTGGTAGTTTGGTCACCCAAGGAACATTTCTGTAAAGTTATATCAAAATTGGCCCAGTGGTTTCAGAGGAGAAGTTGTTAGAAGCTAAAAGTTAACGACGGACGACAGACGGTGGACACCAGGCGATCACAAAAGCTCACCTGTGAGCCTTTGGCTCAGGTGTGCTTAAAAAAAACATGCTGTTCAGTGAATTGATATTGTTATGCAATAAACCTATTCGTTTTGCATAGAAATATTTAGAGGTGACTCTTAAAGTGATCGAAAACCGGTAACACTATCATATTGGAACTCGTGATTGATAAACAATAATGCCAATTAATATGCTGGAACCCATGATTAATATTAAACAATAATATCAATTTATATACTGGAACCCATGATTGATAAACAATAATATCAATTAATTTACTGGAACCCATGATTGATAAACATTAATGCCAATTAATAAACTGGAACCAATGATTGATAAACAATAATGCTAATTAATTTACTGGAACCCATAATTGATAAACAATAATGCCAATTAATATGCTGGAACCCATGATTAATAGACAATAATATCAATTAATATACTGGAACCCATGATTGATAAACAATAATATCAATTAATTTACTGGAACCCATGATTGATAAACATTAATGCCAATTAATAAACTGGAACCAATGATTGATAAACAATAATGCCAATTAATTTACTGGAACCCATAATTGATAAACAATAATGCCAATTAATAAACTGGAACTGATGATTGATAAACAGTAATGCCAATTAATGTACTTGAACCAATGACTGATAAACAATAATGCCAATTACTGGAGCCGATGATTGATAACCAATAATGCCAATTAATGTACTGGAACCCATGATTGATAAACAATAATGCCAATTAATGTACTGAAACTGACGATTGATAAACAATAATGCCAATTAATGTACTGGAACTGATGACTGACAAACAGTAATGCCAATTAATGTACTTAAACCCATGACTGATAAATAACAATGCCAATTAATATACTTGAACCCATGATTGATAAACAATAATGCCAATTAATAAACTGGAACCTATTGCAATTCAAGGGATATAGAAGATGAGTTTCATTTCTTATGTATATGTCCCTGTTTTAATAATTTACGAAAACAGTATTTGAAAAAGTATTACTATCAAAGACCTTCTGTGTTCAAATTTTTAGAGTTACTTAATTCACATAATAAAACCATATTATATAATATTTCAAGATATATAAAAGAGGCATTAGAAATTAGAAAAACAGTGCTAACTGTTTAAGCATAGTGTTCATCCTCATTTCATTTATTAACATTCATTAAATATTTTGTTATATACTCTAATGAATTTAATCATTGCTGTTAAGTGACTATATGTTTATATTGATTGTATATTGTATATAGTATGATGATGTACTTTGTACAAATCCTAATAAAATATATGTTCTGTTCTGTTCTGTTCCTATAATTGATAAACAATAATGCAGATTAATATCCTGGAACCCATGATTGATAATCAATAATAATAATAATAATAATAATAATACCAATTAATGTGATTAATAAACAATATTTATTATAATAAAAGCTGTAGAAGCAGGTGAAGGCACCCATCTTTTTAAAGTCCACCTAGTAGGTCAAGGTCAGTAATGTAAACACATTTTTAATCTGATAGTGGGAAGTAAGCAAAATCAATTATCTATTACTAAAAACCAATATAGATATAAAACAAAAGGCCAACCAAAGCTAAACAAACAACTTTAACCTAATATTTAAGAACCTAAAGCTGAGCTCTACATAGAACTTTCACCAGATAATGCAAGTATTAACTAAGTCCATTAAGTAAGTCAAGGTTAGTGAAGTAAACCCTTTTTAACATGATGGTGATCAGTTTATAGAATCAATACTTCGTATTTTTCCAAATCTATTAATTAGGTCAAAGTCAGTGAAGAAAACTTTTTAAACATGATGGTGATTAGTTTAAAAAATCAATACTTTCACTGAAAAAAAAAAAAAAGAGATGTCGAAGAACAGCGTTAACTCGACTATTCTAGCCTTGTCACAGAACAGTATATTATAATGTTCCCTCAGAAAAAAACAAGATATATCTTTCTTTCATATTAGCAAAATAGTAGATACATGTAGGTACTTAAGCTGAAATGTATTTAATTTAATACAATTTTTTTTCAAAGTCTGGGTGTTGATGTGGGAGTGTATATGTCAAAGTTTCATAAACAAATAAACAGGGCTGTGCAGTTTTAAAACAATAAAAAAATGTTGGATGGCGGAGGGTGTCTTCTGTTGGTAACAAAGTTAAAAAGGGACAGTGTATCCGATTCAATACAGAACAAAATACTAAAGAAACAATTGGAGGGGTGGTGGTCTAGGTTGGGGTTGGTAACAAAGGGGCAGAATAGTATTAACTTTAAAACAAAAAAAAAACAAAAAAAAAACAAAAAAATGGGCAGTCGGGGGAGGGGTCCTTGGGATCAGTAACAAAGTTGAAATGGGGCAAAGTATTTGATTTAAAAGAAAACGAAGCGTAAAAAATAAAAAAATGGGCAGTAGGAGTAGGGGTGAGGGTCTTGGGGTCGGTAACAAAGTTGAAATGGGCAGAGTATTTGATTTAATTCAAAACAAATTTAAAAGAAAAAAGAAAAAACAGGCGGTGAGGGTAGGGGTGAGGGTCTTGGGGTTGGTAACAAAGTTGAAAAGGGGAAAATGTTTGATTTAATACAAAAATTTAAAAGAAAAAAAAATGGGCCTGGTGGTGGGGGTGTCCTTGGGGTCAGTAACAAAGCTGAAATGGGGCAAAGTATTTGATTTAAAAAAAAAAAATTTAGAAAAAAAATAATTAAAAAATGGACAGGAATGGGGGTTGGGTAGGGGTGAGGGTCTTGGGATCGGTAACAAAGTTAAAATCGGACAAAGTATTTAATTGAAAGAATAAAGTAATAATAAAAAAATGGGTAGGGACGGGGGTTGGGTAGGGGTCAGGGTCTTGGGTCGGTAACCAAAGTTGAAATGGGGCCGAGTATTTGGTTTAATACACAACATATTAAAAAATAAAAAATTGGCGAGGATAGGATAGGGCGGTGGGGAGGTACCGGTGAGGGTCTTGAGGTCGGTAACAAAGTTGAGATGGGACAGAGTATTTGATTTAATACATAAATTGAAAAAATGGGCAGCAGGGTGGGGGTCTTTGATGGGTTAGGGCCAAGTAGATATTTGACAAATTTAAACAATGATACAAAGTTTTTCCAATCTGTGATCCATTTATCAATCTGGATACATTTACATGTACATCAATTCATATAAATACCCAATAACAGTTTTGGACGCTTAAAACTTTTAACCAGATAATGACAGTATACAGTATAGACAAAGTATATTAACCAGGTCAAGGTCAGTGACGTTAACTTTTTTTTAGTTGATGGTGATCAGTTTACAGAATTAATAGTATTACTGAAAATAAAATTGATTACAAAAAAAAAGAAATAATAAATAAAACACGAGCTAACAAAAAACTTTAACCTAAGGTTTTAAAGCCCAAAGTATGGAAGATTAGGTAAGTTAGCTATATAGTTTCTTTCTATAACATAATATGAATGTTTTTATAAAGTTTAGTCACCAAAACACGAGTAGTTTGTTCAGAAACAGAGAAACAGCTGAGCTAAACATAAAACTTTAACCAGACCCGAGCTAAACAAAAAAGTTTAACCTAAGGTTTTAGAGCCCAAAGTATGGTAATTTAGGTAAGTTAATATATACATTGTTTCTATAACATAACATGAATGTGTTTATGAAGTTTAGTCACCATAACATGAGTAGTTTGTTCAGAAACAGAGAAAAAGATGAGCTAAACATAAAATTTTAACCGGCTGGACGCCTCCGACGCCGGGGTCATGACAATAGCTCTTAGTTTTTTTTTCTTCTAAAAGACGAGCTAAAAACAATATAAAAAATCAAACTATACAAAAAAATTTAAACTAAGGTTTTAATGCCCGAAGTATATAATCTAAACTAACTTAAGTGATATACATTGATTGTATAACATGATATGAATATGTTTATGAAGTTTAGTGCGTGTAACAGGAGAAGTTACTAAGTCCATTATTAATGTCAATGTTGTTGTATGGTGTTTAGCGTCGCTTTCAATAATTTTTCAGTCATATCGCGACGGTGTCTACTTGAGACAGTATTCTAAGCACTGTCACACTGGAGTATCATGCCGCAGACACATGGTATGATACACCGCCCAGTTACATTATACTGACACCAGGCGGACCAGACCTAGAACTCTCCTCTAAATGCTGAGCGTCAAGCGAGGAAGCTTCTAGTACCATTTTTGAAGTCTTTGGTATGACCCTTCTGGAATTGAACCCACGACTTTCTGCATGCGAGGCAGATGCTCTACCACTAGACCACGCCGCAGTCTTATTAAGGTCAATGTCAGTGATATAAATTTGAAAAAATAACGGTGATCAGTTTACAGAATCAATAACTAAGACTTAAACATAATAGATTTAAAAAAAACAAAAAAAACTCAAGCTAAACATACAACTTAAAATTTTAAGGTTTTAGAGGGTTAAGTATGGAAAGTTAAGTAAGTTAGCTGTATAAATGGTTTGTATAAGATAATATTATTGTGCGTATGAAGTTAAGTCGCTATAATATAAGCAGTCTGTTCAGAAACAGAAAAAACAAGCTAAACATTAAGCTGGCAATGCAAATATTACCAGAGTCCATTATTAAGGTCAAGGTCAGTGATGTAATTTTTTTAAGATGATGATCAGTTAACAGAATCAATACTATTTAAAAACAAAATAGATTCAATAAAATTCAAACCAGAGATAAACAAACACTTTAAAACTTAGGTTGCAGAGCCAAAGAATAAAAATTTACTCAGTTAAATACATTATTTGTAAAATATGATATAAATGCCTTTATGAAGTTTAGTCACATTAATTTAATTTAGTTTGTTCAGAAAGAGAGAAAAAAACTTTGAACTTAACATAAAACTTTTACCAGTGGATGACGACAACACCAGAGTCATGACAATAGCTTTTGTTGTTTTTTTCCCAAAAAGATGAGAATAATGCCAATCAATGTGCTGAAACCCACAATTAATAAACAATGACAAATAATGTGCTGAAACCTCTGATTAATAAATAATAAGCAATACCAATTCATGTCCTGAAAACCCCGATTTATAAACAATAATGCCATTAAGCTACCGATTAAGAAACAATAATGCCAATTATTGAATGTGCTAATGTCAAAGCTGGGAAACCAAATTTACTATAGCATATTGTTGAAATGTTTTTAAACCTTCTTGAATGAAGCGTTTAGTGATGTCAAGCAGTGTGTGTATGATATGTTTAAGCAATGGGATTCTGATTTTTAATGCCACAACTCCAATTATAATACCATTTTTTATCACATTTTGGCAAATTTGTTTGTTTTTTTAGATATAAATGATAATTATATCTTATGAACACATTTTCATTTATAGTTAATTCGATTTTGTAATTGCTTCCATTAGTAAAGGATTTAATACTCAAATTGTTACCAATTTTTGGGGGATCACTGATGACTCACTGACTAATAATCTGGAGGTCATTTTCAAAATCTGGGGGTCATCAGTTGACTAGTCTTAAACCTAACGAAATTGAATAAAAAGAGGTAAAAAAAATTCATTTACTAAAACAGTTTTACTTCCTGTTGTACACAAATTTCAAAATCTACACTGCAACTTCAAAACAATTTAACTTCAAACAAATGTTTCACTTCTGTCAACAAGTTACGACTAGAAACTAGTTGTCTTTTCCTTCCTAACGTCAGTGTGCTACATTAACTTTTGAACTTTTCAAATGTCATGGCCCCACCTGAATTATCATGGTCCCAACTATTTCTAATGAAAAACACATACAATTATTAATTTCATTACTTTATATTTCAGCTGAGCTACATGTTTAGTGCTACTAAGCATTATACTCCTTGGGAAACAAAACTTTGTTGTTGTTTTCATTTTCCAAAAAGCATTTCTCTTCTGGCTCATAGCTAGACTCATTTTAGAGTAGTGTTAACTTAAAAGAAATTAACTAAATTGTTCAAATTATGTAATCAATTTTTAGCATAATTTGTTTCTTTCAAAATAAATATAATTTTCTAAAATTAATTTTCTTTTAAACGTCTGTTGTAGAAACAAACATTACTGGGAATGGACCAGCCTATGTTTAAAGTGGTATTAGAATGTTGCATATATGCGCATCTCGATACCTTATAGGCATAGCACCACCATTGGAAATAGGAAGTACTTCCATGGGATAGTCACATAATTGCTGTTATAAATAATCCTTGTTTCTTCTCTATAAGTGCATTTTCCTTATTTTAATGCTCATTTTTGTTTTTGAATTTATTCTGAACATTCTGAAAGCATTGTTATGTTTGAATTGTGCATTTAGAAGAAAAAAATTGATGCTTGGAAATTGGGGTATGAATGCATGATTTCAGAAGTTTACTTTCACTTTATCAACAGTGTACACACTGAGCAGAATAAGAAATCTCTTACACGACACATAACCCCTACTTTTCTCATCATATTTTGGAAGTGCAGAGGTAGACAAACAGTAAAACGTAAGTTTCACTTGTGTCTCTCTATGTATGACAAGCCTTCTAACTTTTGTTATTTACTATAGAAAAAAGAACAAAAATCAATGTTGGGGTCACGCCTTATAGGAAACAAAAATATAATCTCAAATAGTCTGATAATAACAGACCTAAAACATGTATTTAATAGAAAAAAATAAGGTAGCCCAACAGTACTGGTATATATTATGCTAATAGAATCTAGACTAGAATTGAATAAGTTTAAAGAAGTTCCAGAGATGACTTGAGTTCAGAAAGTGAGTTACAACAAAAATCCAGTAATGTAACATTTCAGAGATTCCCAGTCCTGGAGTCCAACAAATCAGAAATATATACTGACCATGGTAACATTTATAAAAAAATGGTTTCCAATAGATCCCAAACATAGAATGATATGGATGTACATTTAAGAAATTCCCAGGTCCAACAAATCTTCAAAATATTCAATAATGTAACAGTTTATAGTCCAACACAGCCCAAATATACAGCATGTAACATTTCAGATAATAGATCTTCCACAAAGTCCAACACAGCACAAATATACAGCATGTAACATTTCAGATAATAGATCTTCCACAAAGTCCAACACAGCCCAAATATACAGCATGTAACATTTCAGATAATAGATCTTCCACAAAGTCCAACACAGCCCAAATATACAGCATGTAACATTTCAGATAATAGATTTTCCACAAAGTCCAACACAGTTCAAGTATACAGCATGTAACATTGCGGATAATATCAGAAAGTCCAGTATGTAACATTTAAGATAATACAAAGTCCAAATATACTGTATGTAACATTTCAGATAATACCACAAAGTTCAAATATACAGTAATAGAACATTTCACATAAATCCCACAAAGTCCATTGAAGTCCATATATACTTAACATAACATTTCAGATATAGCAGACAAGTCCAACTAAGTCCAAATATACAATATGTAACATTTTGTAAAATTCCAAAAGAGTTCAACTGATTCCAAACATTAAGTAATCATGTTTTAATTTTTATAGCATCTCATGGACCAATTTTACATTAAAGTATGGCCATAACCCCTCTATAAATCTGCTAGTGCGACCTATTCTTGGATTTATTTTAAAATTTATCTGTTCATCTACATTTATTTATGAATTAATATATTTCTGAGGCGACAACTGTGTTTTACTTTGTGAAAACATTTTGGGTGCCAATCTACATACAACATTGTAAAACCTAAAATTGATGGACAATGTATTACTGATGCAGAGTGATGAAAAATGTCCTCATCAAGTTTTTCCACGAGGTTGTTCACATATACACAGCATAATGAATAAAGAGCGATTGTTGGACAATGTATAACAGACGCAAAGATATCAGAAACGTCCTAATCGAGTATTTCACATATATACAGCATAATAAGTAAAAGGTGATTGATGGATAATGTAGAACAGCACAGAATGATCAGAAAAGCACACAATGAGCCTTTGACTCAATGGAGCTACAATTTATTGACAACTGCAGGGGTGTTAAATTCCATTTGGCCACTACTACATTGTTAATTTTTTGAGCAGAGCAAAAATATCTTTAAAATTTGTATTTTTGAAACATTTAAATTGATATAAAATCTCAAAGCAAATTGTTTATGGAATTGTACACCCCTGAAAGTAAAGAGAAACATTCAGATATGATGTTTGAACATTCTTTGTCCTTACCTCCTGAGCCTGAGCTGCACAGCGACCCCTTCCCTGCAACTCGACACCTACAACCCGGACCGGAGACTCCACAGCGACAACAGGAACCGCAGGCGCAGCAACGGGAACCACAGGATCCACAGGCACCGCAGGAACCACAACCACCACGGACGTCTACAATCAATATTTATAACATTACATATAGTGCCAATGCATGTTCCATACACAATTTTGAAACAGTCATAAATTCTTTGAAACTGGAACTTTCATAAATGTACATCATGTATATACTTGCATACATAAAAATACTAGAGTTTGAATATCAAAATTAATGTTTGATGGATTCAACCCGAAAATCCATTTGAGTGTACTTTATCCATTTTTATGAAAATTCATTAACATCTTGACATAAATATTAAAACTAATTACAGGTATGTAACATCAAGATAAGCTGTGATGTAAAAGAATGCGCCTTATTACTATTTATTCATTTGTATTTAGCCACCTGCAACAGTCTACAATTAAAAACTTAACTCTTCATGACATTTTAACCATTATATATAAAACCATTTAATACCAAACACACTGGGTATATATCGACTATGTACCACACATAATTAATCCAAACTTAATTATTACTCAGTGTGCTCTGTCAGACATAAAAGTCATAAACAATATTTACAGAGATATTATTATGTTAACCAAAATATATACAAGTTTGAACAATTACTGAATACACAAAACAAAACAGCACTCAGAAAACTATGCAGCTTCATCGGCCTAATTTTACTATTGGTAGAGGCATAGTACCAACATTGCAAAAAGGAAGTGCTTCCGTGGGGTAGGGTAGTTATAAATAATCCTCATTTCTTCTTCTTTAAAAATGCATTTTCCTTATTTTAATGCTCATTTTTTTTAATTGAATGGCATTATTGATGTATTCTGAACATTCTGAAAGCATTGTCATGTTTGAATTGTGAATTTAGAAAAAAAAAATTGATGCTTGGAAATTAAGGGTATGAATACATGATTTCCGAAGTCTACTTTCACTTTGTCACCAGTGTACACGCTGAGCAGAAAAAAAAATCTCTTATATGACACATGACCCCTACTTTTCTCATCATATTTTGATAGTGCAGAGGTTGACAAACAGTAAAATGTAGGTTTCAAAAATCAATGGTGGGTTTACACCTAGATTAACTCTCCCAAAGATGTCAATAATGGGAGGTAACTCTAAAATTTACTGTCAAATCTGTAAAATAAATTGTATACAATGCTAAATGTTCGAAACAACCATACAGATATGAAAACTAGTCTGAGTATATGCAGTTAGTATGATTATGTGTATTAAAAATATGACACCCGTGCTTACCGTTATCCAATTCTACATCTTTTGCACATTCATTTTAGTACATATTTTAGCACGATCGACAACCGGGAAAAAACCGGTAGACGATTACATCACCCAAGCGTGTTGTAACCGGTGTAAAATAACCTTAACGCTCACTGTTACCGATATTTTAAAACAACACTGTCGAATAATATAAATAACTACTTTTAAATAACAATTTCCATGTGTGTAATTTGCACAGTGTTGTTATTACCAAACTTTCGGTACGGTCTAATAAAATGAACTGCTCCAATTACCGACGCTTACTTGGTCGGCTGAGGGTGCGAGTACGTGTGTGAAATTAAAAATATGAGCATTTTCTATTTTCTTCAATTTTACTGAAGTCGTGTCAGCTACTGTATTATATATAACCCCATGTTGCCATATCTGTAAATGGATCGAGTATGATAATAAAAGATATCTAAAAAACAACACATTCCCTGCATTCGAAGCACGTGAAACCTACAATCGGCCCACCCCAGCGATAATAATACCAGAGGATGACGGAATTGGCCGAGTGTACATGTACGACTACCAGTTCGAAAGTTGTGAAAACATTGAAATTCAGTATATGAAGTAAATTATAGGCCTACTGAGTATTTCGTCAGAGACATATAAACACATGTAATTGCATTTTAGGTCACAGATTTCGTAAAGTGCTTCATCTGTTCATTTCAGAGTAGAGTGTTTATTAATCGTTTTAAAAATAAATGGCTGATTGGCGCGTTTTTATTCGTAAAACTATGTAGCCGAGTAGGCTGAATGATACCGTATATATTAGGCCTAAGTACTGGGCTTTCTTGCTGCCGCTGAGAGAGAATAATGGACCAATATTTCATAGAAATAATAGAATACAACTGTTTTAGTACTCACCTCAGGAGCTGGAGTGCAGGTACCGAACACAGCGTCTACCATACGCTCCACCACAGAAACTGCTGATGACACCATCGATGACACCACAGTCTTCGCCATACGCACAACACACGAGAACAAGGAAGCCATGAGACTGATTTTCTGAAATACTTGAAATCGAGAAAATTAGAATTTGAACACGAAGTCGGCGCGAAATGCAACGACAGGGGTATATATAGGCAACGTTGGTCACGTGATTAAAAAATCTATTGTGTCTTGCCAAAGGTGCGAACAACACATAATAAACTCGAATTTGAGTAACGTAAACATGTAAAAGGTTCTGGGGGTTGTTCAACAAGTAACGAGACGATATTCATAGAGTTTGATAGATCCTTCGAAACTTTGGTAGAACATAGAAAAATATGTGTTCTTTACCAATAGTTATTACTTCTGTACTGATGCAAAAATCGGGGCAGTAGAGCAATGGATATGTTGGCCGCTCACACCAGAGGTTGCGGCTTCGATCTCCAGCTCAACCCGATGACTCTCAAAACAGCTCTCAGTAATGGTTTTACACAGCAAGCGGACTCGATAGTGGTTCATATAAATTTGAAATATAAATTAAAAATACAGTTACTTAAGAAACGTAATCACGGCATGAGCAGTGTAGTTACGTGTTTTGCTTTTTGAAAGTTTCGTGTGAAATTTTTGTCATCGAGGGCTAACAGACAATCATTTAACCTACCCATTCAATCATGTGGTCCTAGTAGATTAACTGTTTGAATCAGATGTGAGAAGTGAATGACAACAAGACGCAATGACCGCATATTAATCACCATTGAGATTGTGACCGAACGGAGGATTCAAACGCATGGCCCCTGGATTGATAGACAGAAGCGCTACATACTGGGCGAACCGGGCCCGGCGTTAACATGTGAAACATATCATTTTATTATATTGTTTAGTATAGTCACTTAGTTACGTCACTATGCTCTAAATATGATGGGCTTCGCGGAGAATGTACTTCATCACAGTTCACAAGATTATCACAGACTATTTGGATATATGGCAGGTTTGGTCCTACGTCTTATAGTCATGTATCAAAAGCAACACAGTGTTAAATTTTTATAGAGGTGCCATAAATTTTCCTCCGTCAAGACTCGTGGCAAATAGAACAGTACTACACCAGGAACGGTGTTTACGTATATGTGTTCATGAGACAAGTTACAAAACACTTAGCTAACATTCACATACAGAAGGCATCGTACGGCCATCCACAATGGAATGTGCATCTTCTTCTACACCAAAGGCACTGTGTTTTGACATACACGTATTACGGCGGACACCACAGTCACCTTTCAGCATTACTAAAATAATGAAATATTATTTTGTCTGTGTATGCGGATATCTTTTCAAAGCTTTTTGGAATGTTTAGTCGTTTCTATATGAGACGTACTCGTGTATACTCGTCCAATTCCGTTATTATTCGGAAATCGGAACTATGTTCCAAATGCTGCTTAATTTCTCTCTAGACCTATGCCCACGGCGGAGAACCCAACTTGGCCCAATGCCTTTGGGCGGTGTAAACAAGCAAAGGAACAGTGCCCGCTTCAGGTAACAATTTTGCAAATAACTTTCTTAATATTACATGAAAACACACGATAAAAGACGAACGACGTCTCTGTATAGAGACAAACCATCGATGCTATCAAGCGGTCATGCAAAACTCGTATTTGTTTTTGTTCAGTTGAAAAGATTATGATATGGAGTCGTATAATCTACAAACCGCCGTTGCACTATTTGTAAAAAATAAATATTTTGCACAGCCACTTGACAGTACCGATGGTTCATATATATATATATATATATATATATATAGAGAGAGAGAGAGAGAGAGAGAGAGAGAGAGAGAGAGAGAGAGATATGGTGCCCGTCTTTGTTTCGTTGATTTCCGTGTAATAATAAGAAAGTTGTCTGCAAAAAATGAACTTAAGCGGGTACGTTCTTTTCGATTTTTACACCGCTCCATAGCATAAGGCCACATGGGCTCGCCATCGTGATGTCTGTAAGCAAAGCAATATCAGTTGAGGATGTGGGAACGAATGTTCGTGACGTTGTAATTGCAACGCCTAGAACAGGCGTAGATACATTTAGTTTAGTGTAATTTTATTTTTTAATACATTTTATTCAACTTGTATAACGGTAGTCTAAGTCGCCAAACTACTTTTTAAACACCCCTCATATATCTGTCAACAAGAAGCTCAAAGTTAAAGTGAACACAAACTGAACACACGACCCGACCACATGTACCTATAGTGATAATTAGTGAGCGTGTAATGTGCCCAGGTGTGTTTACCTGTAATCTGATAAAATGGCGTACTCAGCAAAATGTTTTTCACTTGGGGATCATTTAGATATCTGACCAAATATACTTCTCTGCAACCATTAATTAATGTACAGTTGAGGTTGGGAACAATAATGACTTTTCTTTCAAAGAAAAAACATATACAACAGCTTTGTTTATGTTTTATTATATGTTAATTGCGGAGATGGGGTGTGATTGAGTACTGGTTAACTTTTCAGTATCCCAGGAAACAGTGATTAGGTTAACTGATCGTCTTTAGCCCTCGATGGCATAAAAATGAATATAAATATTCAATCAATAAATCAGTCATTTGTTTATTATTATTTTCAGTCTGTAACATTTTGTTCAGGGAAATTACAGATTAAGACCTTCTGATGAAATTAACTTTATAGTGCCAAGAACAAGAATTAAAATGACAGACATATCATTTACTGTAGTTGGCCCAACGTGGTGGAATGGACTTCCAAAAGATATTAAATGTGTAGTGAAAACTCATTTGTTTAATATGTTTTATAACTAAATGATGTGACTGTGAAGTTTTTATCTGCATAATTATTGTAGGACGGTGTATATAATATTATGCAACCGTGTGAAGCGCAACAGAGTATTGTGCTTACGGTACATTTTTGCGCTATACAAATGTATTTGTATTTGTATTTGTTAATAATGGCTAGCCGGACCCGATTAGCTCAGCCTGTTACGCGTCTGATTATCAATCCAGGGGTCATGAGTTGGAATCCCCGCCCGGCAACAGCCTCCGCGGTGATTGATATACGACATTGTGTCTCATTATCATTCGTCTCTCACCGCTGATTCAAGTGAAGAAGTTAATAACTTATCAGTTACTTGCGGAGATTTGGGTGTACTCGAGTACTGGTTAACCTTGCAGGATCCCAGGAAACAGCAGCTACGTTACCAGATCGTCTGTTAGCCCTCGATGGCTTAAAAATGACGTTAAATATTTAATCAATCAATCAGTCATAGTAATGGCTATCATGTGAAGAAATTCTGGATACGCACGTGTATTTTAAATTACGACTATTTGTTTAAGGCGTTTGTATTTAATTTCTATTATTGATACCAATTGATAGGATGGACATTATATATTGATCATTTCTTTCAGGGCCATATTCACAAAGCTTCTTGGATATTTACTTAGACAGTATCTTATCACAATAATATTGTCTTAGCTTATATGAAATCAATTTCTTAATTTAAAGTGGCAATCATACAACCACTAAGAAAGAGCTCAGCTAAAAATAAGTTTAAGTAAATGCGTGTGGGGGTGGGGGGGTATATGTGTGTGTGTGTGTGTGTGTGTGCGTGCGTGCGTGCGTGCGCGCGCGTGTGTGTGTGTTTGTGTGTGTGCGTGCGTGCGTACGTACGTGCGGGCGGAAATCATACTATGCATTGTCTGTATTTGTGATGTCGTGTCGACTGTGTCTTTTGTCATGTTGGATATTTGATAAACCGATCAGTTACTACGTGTACAGTTACTATCATATTCAATATTAAATTACATCAAAAGTGCTTCACATGCAACAAATATACAACAGTGGCGTCTGGTTTCGTATCAATTGAACCTAATTGTCTTGATAACAGATTAAACCATAGGCCAACTGTAAAAAGAAACGGGTTTAATTGAATACATGAACAATGTACTCAATCTCGATCGTGTAATAGATTTAGTATGATAATGGTTTTAAAGCCATTTTCAACAAATAAGAGCTTTATAAAGGGCGTCCATTTTTATTTGGTTGGGAAATACCTCAGCATGCATTCCTCAAGTAAATGGCAAATTTTCTCAAATGATATTCTGTACTTTAGGCTCGAGCCAACGAGCGCAGTGGTAAGATGTTTGTAACCCTGGAACAGCGCATTATATAACTGGGTCACGGGAAAAGCTTAACAATACATATGTAAGTAGATTATATTAAACACAATAAAATCCATGTATACATATAACAGATAGAAAATGTTCAATTAATTTATACATACAGTTCTACGTGAAGTTTCGACAATATTGTTATATAACATAATTGAATATGTAAAATATACTATCAATGAGTAATATAGATATCAAAAACAAATATTATTTCCAAAACGCGTAGTAAAGTTTCTGAATTATTTCCCTTTGTCCATTTATTTACCATGTTCAAGTTCGAAATAAAGGTTTAGAATTCAGGGAAGTAACCGGTTGGCATCCTTTTGGTATCAGTTTATTGCTCTCTTTGGTAATATATGTATGCTCTGGTAGTGCTGTCGGATGACATTACCCGTTGATTGTAACGTCTCCTGCTGAACGTATATATTTCTTAGTTTAGTCATATATGACTGTACATAATGTAAGAGAAAGCTAAGTATCAGATTCATTTCAAGCAATCAACATTCTGATCCTCCTTGTTACCTGACGTGGAATGTCGTCTGTTTAACTCACTAATATTCTTTCTATTTCCAATTTCCCATCTCTTATTTGTGAACGATATGCATATATTATTTAAACTGGTTAAAATTACTGATTACAAACGATTCAAAATATATATAAAAAAATATTTATAATATGCTTTAAACTGATTTAGAGGTATATCCCAATAAATCTTCTTGGCTTTCTTGAATTTTTTTTATCAAATTTAGTTTTTAATGTTATGTGGCTACATCAAGGTGCCGGATCACTGGCACTATTTATTTCAACATTAAAACAACGAATAAGTAATCAATTTAAATATACAAAACTGGCACAGTCGTTTGGCACATGCTATCGTTTACAACCATATTATTATTATTAGATTTCAGCAGTATTTAAATTGTATCAAACTTGATAAGTCATTAAAGCTTTTGCTAAATAACGAGTCTCGTGGCATCGCTTAGAAGTAAAGGCAGACCGTTTGACACGTCCAATAAGAACAGCATTTGACGAACGAAAGTGCAGAGTATGTAATAAATAAGAGAGTGAATAACATGTTATTATTGACTGTGCACTAAAATCCGATCAGCGAAAAACATATATTAAAACATATTATTGGAAAAGACCCAACATGCCTAAGTTTAGCAACTTGTTAAATTCAGAAAAGAACACTATAATTAAAAACACGTAGTACTTTTATATCCAAAGCGTTTAAAATAAGAAACAGCCATATATGTCAGATACATGTCTTGCTTTTAATTTGTTTATATTTATATGATATTTATTGTATGTTGTGTTATACATACATATATATATATATATATATATATATATATATATATATATATATATATATATATATATATATATATATATATATATATTTATGTATTTGTTATTATATTTGTTGTTCTGTCACGATTCTTTTATATCATAAATATGTTGCATATTCAAAACAGTGACCTTCTCCACTCTCACCTTTGCTTTAATTAAAATATATTCGATATGAATTATAAGATAAATCTAAATATTATTACTAAAACTGTCTGTCATATGCGTTTTTTGTATATATCATGTACCAGATGGGTCTGCGTACATGTATATTGGAAATAAACCTTTTCTATTTAGCCTTTTACTCTATAGATACGCATTATCCCGCACCAATCACAGAAAGCCTTTGAAAACAGTGCAGGAAGAGTTCAGATTGCTCGTGACGAGCAATCTGAACACTTCCTGCACTGTTTTCCACTCTGTCTATTAATATAAACATAATTCACCCATTGCTGATACGTGGTGAATTAATGCTTTCAATATTAGAGGTGTCGAAAGGCGTTTATATGAAGTAAAGGGTTAAGAGACGTTGAATAACTACTTTATATCCTGTAGCTGTGACTACCCACTGGTTTTCATTGTCTTGAAATAGTTTTATACATACTGCTATTGAAGTTGATTAAGATTGTTTTAATGTATTCTTTCATTCGGACAAATACTTCGCCTTTTTATTTTGAATTCTATACTTAGTTCAATCATCTTTAACTGAACGAATGTCCTTAATCCTTATCTGGCGTTGTGTTTTCCATTCTTTGCAAGTATATAATAGGTAGACGCAATCACACCACTTTTCCAAGTATTGATTCTATCCCATCAGTTGTCTTGTATTGAATTGTTATTATTGAGATTCAGTGCACAATATGTGGTATCAAATGCAACAATTCCAAATACATAAGCTCGCGAAATATTCCGACTGCTACATGTATATCAAATAACAGTATCGATATGGATACAACATAGATGTAACATTAATGTATGTTTGCCGATATATATACGTACTGACCACTTCCTGACCAGTTCGTTGCACTTCATTCTGAAATGCTACATCATTCATTCAAAGTACACTCCGTAAACATTGGCTACAGCAATTAACGTTGGATTTTTATACGTATATGATGCAAAGTTATCCGTGCTGTGATTCCAAACGCACCTGCTGGCTATTTCTAGTCCTTGGTGCTTGTTTTCAGTGATATAAACGTTGCAGACTATTTTGTATCGTGGAAATTCCATGGCCTTCACCTTAGCTTTGATATCCGCCGTCAGTTCAGTTGTCATTAACCGACAGTTTTCTGCTGTATATTTTACTGTCTTTAATCTCTTCTCCAATATTTCCTTCAATAAATTCTCCACTCTGGTTGTAGCAAAGTGTCCACCCACGTCTGGTTCAGTTTTATATGTGTTCTGATATTGGACCGGTGGTTTAGACCTGTCGCTTAAGCGGTTACTGCTCTTTTTCGATGCTAGGCGCTGCCAAGCGCGGGTTGCAACAACCAATTTGAAGAAATTGATTCTAGTAGGAGGTCGGGCATTGCGGTCTGACTTCTGTGAAGCTTGATCGCCACTAGGATGGCTTTTTCTGGACGAATTTGATACTTTAGATTCCTGAAACAACGTGAGAAGTCGTATAAAGATTTTATCATTATTAAATTCATTTAATATCGTATGTTGATAATGTGATTATGTACTGCCTTAACCAAAATACCCTTTACTTGACTTTAAATGGAATTGCAAACAAAATTACTTTGATACAAAATCATAGTTATAATTTACCATAGTCTTCAATAAAACACTGTATCTTTATTATAAAATGTTAAAAACTATAAATAATATCTGATTTAATAGCCCAAAATTTCATATTCACAAGTAGTATAATATATAAATACAAAAAGTAGTTATATATGTAATTATATTTAACAACAATACAAATATATACAAACGTAATAATGATAGCTACATATAATTTAATAGTCAAAATAATAGTGTTTTTTTTTAATCATTGGTAGTTCAATATATAATATCGCAGACCTACATAAATAAAACTTAACACTTGCTTCACTGTATCATAATATTATATCATTGGCATATATGCAATGTGTGCAGTAAAACGTATCTATCCCATATTTTAATAAGTATTGCTCGAGCTAACAAATATTTACAAAAAGGGAATTGCAATGGCCATTCTTTGATAGGGAATTTATTTTATATATTTTTTTCACATTCGTTATCATCATCTTCCAAATTTTGTATTAGATCTTCAGCCAAATAATGTTTGCATATATGTCATTCACACAATTAAGGCATGATCAAACAGAATTGCAGCTGTAATTGAAACATATATGTATACTAGTATATGACAGTTACTGGTGTATTTGAAGGTCAAACACTTACAAGAAGTGACCACTGAAGAACTGTGACACTTAACAAGCAATTCAGACAACGTTGCTATTGTAAAGATATCGTGAAGTGAATGCGTGTATCAGTATGTCAATTTCATTTTCCAACGAACACGCATGTTTGATTTCTTACAAAAACAATAACAAATGCACAAACATTTGTGTTTGGTATGTCATGTTTTCCACATTTTAACTTGATGTTAACCAGTTGCATGTAATAATTTAAGGTGTTAAGTCATTCTGTAACACCAAACAACTACATTAGGAGGATCACGTATCCACTCATGTCTCAGATGCTGATATATCTAACACGATTGTTTAGTCTTTTAAATGGTTTAAACGTGAAAACGAGTCAATTAGGATGTCACAGTTTGTCTTTGAAGTATATATCAAGTGATAAAAAGCAAAACATTACATTACAAGACACTTCTCATTTTCCATGACATTGCTTTAATAATTACATCTTTTTCAAGATTTTTATTATCGTGACTTATAGACTCTGAATGACAATGTATGTATACAGATACGGAGTAAAGATAGTGTATACGCTTGTTTTACTCGTATACCTTTAACAACTTGGATATTTCGGTATTTACATATCACATGTTATTATAAAAAGACAAAGGAAACCAAATATGATAGGCATTGAACGCACCTGACGCTTTCTTCAGCTTCAACCAAAATGTATAGTCCTAAAAGGTTTTCATAGTATCCACCTATGACAACATGAGAGTTCTATTCAAAATTTATTTTATCAATATATCATTTAATTCAACTAGCGCATAGCTTCAAAGTTAATTTCTTAGGCAGAACTTCAAATGTAGCAGTGGATGTTGTTTTAAAACGGCACCAAGTCCAACACAGTCACCGATCATTGGAAATGTTATGTTCGCTGAACCATAGACCCGATTTTACAATCCATTTGAATTTGTATATAATGTAATGTTATATGCCGATAAGGAGACTTGTGTTCGGCTATTAGTTAAGATGCAAAGTATGAAAGCTGCAATGGCATATTTGTTTTGACCTTTTCAATTTTATAGCGATCAGTACTGACGTTCATGACGCCATTAAAACTAGTTTAATGAAATGTAGTAGATGGCTCCTGTATCTGCTCTACTAACTGCTCTATTATTGGTGTATAGTGTTTACTCTCGCTTTCACAAATCTTCTATCAAGGAAGTTAACTTAAGCAGTATTCTAAGCATTGCCACATACCCCACCCAGTCTGACATCGGGTCGACCAAACCAAGAACTATCCTGTAAATACTGAGCGCCAAACGATGAAGCTTCTGGTATCATTGTTAAGCCTTTTATATGAGTTTGCCGAGGATCGAACCCACAAACTTCAGTACGCAAAGCGAACGCTCTTCCACTAGACCATAGTTGATGTTAATATATTCATTTGTATACTTTATCAAAATGAAACGTACCTGTCGCTGGAATTCCAAGTTTTCCCTCAGTTGTCTACACAGCGGAGGGGTTTCAATTAGCATTTGATACGACATTTTAATCAGAACGTGACAAGAATTGTATCAGATTCTTTTCATCTATAACAGCCTAACTAATTACTCTAATTGCAAAATTACCTATACAGCGTTATTAAGATAGTAGTGCCTTTATACTGGTTATATCCACTTATTTGGTGTAGTTTAACAATATAAAAAACTTCAAAAATAATTGTTTGACTTTCATAATATTTGTTAAATTGATGTTATTTGATTATTCAAATAGAAATGAAGAAACAGAAGAAACTTTAATTAATAAAACGTGTTCTACGCATATTAAAATAAATGTTAATCCCATTCATGCAAAAACATGAGACTTTCTGTCCACGCAATAAGTTTTAAACATCATTTTCAGTTTTAAATTTTCTCCTTTTAAACCGAACGTGAGCACCCTAAAGGTTGATAAGAGAGTAAGCTTTTCCCATATACAACATTTCGACCCTTATACGAACAGTTTAAGTCCATAGTATTCAAGAGAAACTGCCATTTCAGCCTCAGTATATCATAAACGGTATTCAAAACTAAACGCACGTTTTTGCGTTTCCAAAACAAACACTGAGTAATTGATTCGATACAAAGGTTGCAATACAAGGTGAATCAATACAACAGATAAATGCCCTACCGAAAGTAATAAAACATCTGGACTAAACTTACTCACACGCAAAAGCTCTTAAAATGGCAGAACATTAATCAAAGAGTGCGACATTATTGAAGAACCATAAAGATAAGTTGGATTCTACATATGTTGATAAATAGTTTATAGGTAGGCAAATAGATCAATGGCAGATATATAGGAGAAGTTTCTGGGTTAAATATCATATTTTGATATCGTATTTAAAACTAAGGAACTAGAGCTATGGAATTTAAATCTTTCTGGAACATTCTGAAAAGTTTTTAATTGAGATAAGTAGACCTAATAAACTGAACGGAACAGCTAACCGAGCATCTGACATTTTTTGTATTTTCTCAAAAAGTATCAAAGCAATTTCTTTGATATTTGGACTTGAATAAGAATTAAGGTCTCACTATACAGTTGAATTTTGTTCTTTGTTCCATATATAATAAGGTCTAGTATTTCACTGGCAAAAAGAATTCCACATAGAATTTTTTTTAAAGTATTTTTTTTCATAGCAGGAATGTATACACACATAAAAATGCACAATAACTGGTAGGTTGTCCACGTTGTTTTTTTAAAGAGGGTGCAGTGAAACCCTGAGTTAAAATTTTTGAAAAAAAGAAGTCCTCAAATGCTCATAAATACATACATATGTTGAAATCCTATAAAAGTCACATTTTAAACACCAGTGATGTCTTATTGCAGTATTTGCTATGCCAACTTTTTGCTCTACTCATCTGCAGCAAGAAATCACAGCCACTATGAACCATTTTGAAAATATGTCATAACCAAAGTACATAGGCCTATTATTTAAGAGTAAGAATCTTGCTACCGTGGGAAAAAGGGGCATAACTGTGTAATGAGACGTTTAGGCTATGTAAAATACATAATTGTCTTCTAATGTCATATACAACTTTTAATAGCGCTACTCCATAATTTTGAAAAAGATATTGGAAATACAAAAGTGACGGGTTAGCTGTTCCGTTCAGTACAGATGTTTTAGGTTGAAAATGCCATCGGTTTATAGCTATCAACATTTAAATATAATAGTATTTGATGTTTTATGCTGAATGTCATATTTTTGTCGCATAAACATTGACTAGCAATCAGCCTTTGAATGAACACTATTTTAGGTTAATGTCATATTTAGATAGTATTTACATATAATAGTTATCAATATTTGAATGTATAATTGGATGTTTAAGTTAAATGCCATATTTTGATAGCATATATATATATATATATCTATGAAAACTGAATGTATAGTATGGTGTTTTATGTTGAATGCCATTATTTGATGGTATAATCATATAGCTACCAATATTTTAATGTATAATTGGATGTTTTATGTTGAATGCCGTATTTTGATAGCATATACATATAAAAGCTATGAAAATATAATGTATAGTTACTATGATGTTTTATGTTGAATGCCATTATTTGATGGTACAATCATATAGCCACCATTATTTGAATGTATAATTGGATGTTTCAAGTTAAATGCCATATTTTAAACCATATACATATTTATCAAGATCACATAACCACGTTTTTAGTTGTATTAACTTTGTTGTAATACGCCTGCCGATAGTTGAACCAACCGCTGCATCCGCTCTTGTAAAGATTTTGCCATCTATTGTTTATAACCAGCTGTCAATAACGAACTTTAACATGTTTTTTTTGACCAATTCAATAGTTTTCGAAAGTTTCAACAGGTTGTTGAGCAACCACGTTGTTAGTTGTTGTGTCGTCTGCTCGATGTATACTTCGGTTGAATTGATTCTATTACTTATGGAATTGATTAGTGACGTATGTTATTATGAAACAAAATGGCGTCATGCTCATGTATGCGGAATCTGTCAGATCTATACAAGTTTTATATGTTGACACTTATTGTAAGCGTCTAGTTTTAAGACTGCAATGGCAATGACGTATATTGCATGGATAAATACTGTTTTTCTTTATTTTAGATAGGGATATTAATCAATTAAAGATTTCTTACTTTTACAGTATTGTTCATTGCTTGGTTTTAAATAAAATGGTCACAAGAGCAAAGATTTGCTGCAATTATTGTAAACTAAAACAGATCATAATATATTTTCGAAGATTTGACACTGTATTATATGTACACTGTATATTTATTAATTTGTTTCTCGTAGACTTTTAAAAAAAATACTGTCTCATATCTATCTATCGTTGTAACAACTTTTAATAAAATCGAGTTTCGCATTCAATATTTCACATGAAGCTAACTTTCTCTTATCTTAGCTATCAGTGTCGAAGAGTTACATGCTTAAATATCAAATGACATTTGTCTAAGAAACTAACTTTAGAGTGAAAAATATTTAGAATTTATATTTACTGATATAAATGTACACATTATAAAGAAAGATAACCGTTTTTATTTCTTACAAAAATACAAATATAAGTTCAGAAGGGAAATGATTGGCAGTTTAGCATAGGTTTGGTATACAAATTCTAATTCGGCCAGATGTTCATGTTAGAATGGACAGTAGACACCATAAAGGCATTTTCAACAAATAAGGCATTATTCAAACTGAATGAGCCGGGCCCGATTAGCTCAGTCGGTTACGCGTCTGACTATCAATCCAGGGGTCGTAAGTTCGAATCCCCCCGCCCAACAACAGTCTCCGTGATGACTGATATACGACATTGTGTCTCATTATCATTTGTCTCTCACCACTGATTCAAGTGGGAAAGTTATCAGTTACTTGCGGAGATGGGGTGTGCTCGAGTACTGGTTAATCCCAGGAAACAGTGGTTAGGTTAACTGATCGTCTGTTAGCCCTCGATGGCATAAAAATTACGCTTAATAATCAATCAATCAATCAATCAATCAAACTGAATGAGCGCTTTAAATGTCATCCATTATCACATCATCATTTAACGTTATGGTTATTAAACTTCAACTCTTTGTTTCAAATATTTACAAAACAAGATTTGTTTTCAAAGAAAACTAATACAGGAAAGTGATAAAAGGGATAGTACCACAACTGGAAACAGAAATTAATCCGTGTGGTAGTTCCATAATGGCGGTTATAAATAATCATAAGGCTTTGTCGTCTTTAATGTATTTTCCTTATCTAAATGCTCATTGTTTTTATTTGAATGGCATTATTGGTGTATTTTGAACATTTCAAAAGCAATGTCATGTTTGAATTGTGAATTTAGAATAAAACTGATGCTTGGATATTGGGGTATGAATACATGATTTCGGAGGTCTACTTTGTAACTAGTGTCTCATTGAACAGAAGAAATGTCTTATATGACACATGACCCTAACTTTCCTCATCATATTTTGGTAGTGCAGAGGTTGACAAACAATAAAATGAAAGTTTTACTTCTTTTATTGGGTCTCTCTATGAATGACAAGCCTTCAAACTTTTTTTTTTTTACTATAAAATAAAGAAGAAGAATTAATGGTGGCCTAACACCTGAAGGAGCTAACAGAAGTTAACAAAGCTATTCATTGTACACACAAACCATAAAGAATAAAATGATGATAAAATAGCCGTAAAACAGATCATATTGAATAATGTTTTGGCAAGATTTAAGTCCACGTTTACACTTAAGCCCGTTTTCCATGGCGCGTATTTTTGCTGTACTGTTTTTTTCTCTAAGCTACCTTTTGTCGCGCAGTATTAAAAGGCGCACAGACAACCAATTTCCATGATGCAGATTGTCTGAGCAGTGTTTATTGAGGCATGTGCGTGGAAATACACATGCATTTATTGTGTAGTGCCCATTCAAAGTGAATTTTCCGCGCATTGTACATGCAGACAAGCGTAGAAAAATCGCCTATACTGGCGACTTCTGTCCGTGCGGTTTTTGGTCAGCGCAGAAATCTGCTCCGATGGAAACGAAAGTATGCTAGATAGTGTGAAGCGATTTTTACAAAAGCAGCGCACTTCTGCGCATGTAAACCCCTGCGATTTAGGAGCCGAAACCGTCAGAATAATACGCGCCATGAAAAAACAACTTTTGACAGTGAAATTACTGCCACACAATAAAGTTACCTGTAATTTACATTTGAACATTTCAACTTTTCCATTATTCGTTCTTACAATACTTTATCAATAATTGAATAATTAACGAATGTAACATTTTCAATATTCAAACGTTAGTGCTATTTTTAGGCAATTGTCTGTCTGGCATTTTCAGACGTATTGTTCGTTAAATAGTGATTTACAACATGCAATGGTAAAAGAAGACGAAAAGTGTAATCATTTATACAGGTTTGTGTAATGTTATTTTGTTGGAGGATTTTATATTGTTATTGTTGTTTTATTGTTATTAGTTTTTGCTGTTTTTTTTGTGTGTTTTTCACAATGAAATAATAATGATTTTATTATTTAAAACCGACTTTGAGTGTGAAAACAATGTAAAATTGAACTTTAAAAAATATATCCGTTCAGTCATAGCTCAATTCAGGGCAGGTGCATTACCAACCGTAATAGAGTTGGGGAGGTATCAACGTATTTCAAGAGATAAAAGATTGTGTAGGCAATGCCAAGCTCGATGTGTCGAAACTGAAATACACTTCCTATTTTACTGTGAGAGGAACAATGTATCTCGTTTTGACATGCTTCAAACATTATCAACACTGTGTCCAGTTGATGCTATCGAAACAGAAAATATAAAAGTACTATTAACCAACCCAACAATCATTTCTAAACCAGGACACTTTATAATAAACGCTTTGAAAAAGCGTATAACTTGAATATTATACAAATATTGTTTAATATTGGTCAAATACTACTTAAATATATTTCATATTACATAAAATATTGCATATTACCGATATAACGATTTTACTCTCAATTTTATGATTGACTGTATTCTCACTTTGAAACACCATTATTCTTTTTTACAACTTTTAAATGATTATTCATATTGTATTATTTAACAAAAAGTGACAGATAAGCCTGTTAAGGCCGGGTACAACATTTTATATCAACTTTAATGTTTGTCTATGTTTGTATTATATTGTAACCATGTCACGTAAATAGATAAATAGATAGATAAAAATAATATTATTGACAAGACGATGTATATTTGGTATTTGTGTTTCGTATTGAGTTATTCAATGATTATATTAATGACAGAACGTCGTATGTTTGGTATTTGTGTTCGTCTTGAGTTATTCAATGATTGTATTAATGACAGAACGTAATATGTTTGGTATTTTTGTTTCGTCTTGAGTTATTCAATGATTACATTAATGACAGAACGTCGTATGTTTGGTATTTGTGTTCGTCTTGAGTTATTCAATGATTGTATTAATGACAGAAAATCGTATGTTTGGTATTTTTGTTTCGTCTTGAGTTATTCAATGATTATATTAATGACAGAACGTCGTATGTTTGGTATTTGTGTCTCGTCTTGAGTTATTCAATGATTGTATTAATGACAGAACGTCGTATGTTTGGTATTTGTGTTTCGTCTTGAGTTACTCAATGATTATATTAATGACAGAACGTCGTATGTTTGGTATTTGTGTTTCGTATTGAGTAACTCAATGATTATATTAATGACAGAACGTCGTATGTTTGGTATTTGGTTTTCGTTTTCAGTTATTCAATGATTATGTTAATGACAGAACGTCATATGTTTGGTATTTGTGTTTCGTTTTGAGTTATTCAATGATTATATTAATGACAGAACGTCGTATGTTTGGTATTTGTGTTTCGTATTGAGTTACTCAATGATTATATTAATGACAGAACATCGTTTGATTGGTATTTGTGTTTCGTCTTCAGTTATTCAATGATGATGTTAATGACTGAACGTCGTATGTTTAGTATTTGTGTTTCGTCTCCAGTTATTCAATGATAATATTAATGACAGAACGTCGTATGTTTGGTATTTGTGTTTCGTCTTAAGTTATTTAATGAATAAATTATTGTTAGAACGTCGTATGTTTGGTATTTGTGTTTTGTCATGAGCTATTCAATGATTATATTAATGACAGAACGTCGTATGTTTGGTATTTGTGTTTCGTCATGAGCTATTCAATGATTATGTTAATGACAGAACGTCGTATATTTGGTATTTGTGTTTCGTCATGAGCTATTCAATGATTATGTTAATGACAGAACGTCGTATGTTTGGTATTTGTGTCTCGTTTTGAGTTATTCAATGATTATATTTATGACAGAACGTCATTTGTTTGGTATTTGTGTCTCGTCTTGAGTTATTCAATGATTATGTTAATGACAAAACATCGTTTGTTTGGTATTTGTGTTTCGTATTGAGTTACTCAATAATTATATTAATGACAGAACATCGTTTGATTGGTATTTGTGTTTCGTCTTCAGTTATTCAACGATGATGTTAATGACTGAACGTCGTATGTTTGGTATTTGTGTTTCGTCTCCAGTTATTCAATGATAATATTAATGGCAGAACGTCGTATGTTTGGTATTTGTGTTTCGTCTTAAGTTATTTAATGAATAAATTATTGATAGAACGTCGTATGTTTGGTATTTGTGTTTCGTCATGAGCTATTCAATGATTTTATTAATGACAGAACGTCGTATGTTTGGTATTTGTGTTTCGTCATGAGCTATTCAATGATTATGTTAATGACAGAACGTCGTATATTTGGTATTTGTGTTTCGTCATGAGCTATTCAATGATTATGTTAATGACTGAACGTCGTATGTTTGGTATTTGTGTCTCGTTTTGAGTTATTCAATGATTATATTTATGACAGAACGTCATTTGTTTGGTATTTGTGTCTCGTCTTGAGTTATTCAATGATTATGTTAATGACAGAACGTCGTTTGTTTGGTATTTTTGTCTCGTCTTGAGTTATTCAATGCTTATATTTATGACAGAACGTCGTATGTTTAGTATTTGTGTCTCGTCTTGAGTTATCAATGATTATATTAATGACAGAACGTCGTATGTTTGGTATTTGTGTTTCGTATTGAGTTATTCAATGATAATGTTAATGACAGAACGACGTATGTGTCACGTCTTGAGTTATTCAATGATTCTATTAATGACATAATGTCGTATAATTGGTATTTGTGTGTTCGTCTTGAGTTATTCAATGATTATATTAATGACAAAACGTCGTATGTGTGCTATTTGTGTTCCGTTGTTCAACATGAAATTATCTCCAACCTTCTCAGTCTCCAATAATAAAATCTCAAGTGTGTGAGTCCGATCCCCAGCTCGACCCGACGGACTTTAATATTTTCCTTGACATTGGCTCAATTTCACTTTAGCAAACTTTACACGATACATTTAGAAAACAACGCAGTGAAAATATGTTTGCTTTTTAACGGTACTGGCACAGATGTAGACCGTAAACGTGCAGATTGTATACAACTCTTTTACGCAGCGGTAGTCTAGTGGTATAACGTCCGCCTCGCATGCGTAAGGTCGTGGGTTCAATCCCCGTGCGGTTCATATCGAAGACTTGAAAACTTGCACTAGGAGCTTCCTTGCGTGACGCTCAGCTTTTAGAGGATAGTTCTAGATCCGATCGGCCCGGTGTCAGTCTAATGTAGCTGATAGGGGTAGCACATCATGTGTGTCTGCGACATGATACTCCAGTGTGGCAACGCTTCGAATACTGTAGCATTCTCAAATAGACACTGTCTCGATATTACTTTAAAACTGTTGAAAGTGATGCGAAACACCATACAATAATAACTACGTAATAATTCAGTTATCGTCCTTTTAAGCTGTCTACCATAAAGACTTTCGTTGGCGATTGACCCTTGTAATCATCACTGGCCCTAACACTCATTTCATCTCATATCTTTTAAGGGAGTTTATTTTTATATCCTTCAGTAGGCGAACTGAACACTTGTATAGTCATAAATACATCATTGACATACTTTCCGAAAGAGAAGAAGTGCAATAGAGAATTTAAATGTTTTCATTGATTTATTTATGATCGATAATGAAAAGACATTAAAGTATTTTAAACCGGTAATAAAACATGAGATTATGGCAGGGAGACCCATGAATATTTTATAGGTTACGACGCAAACAGATACGTTAATACTGTAGCGCTTGTTTAACCAATATCCCGAACAAATAATGCAAAGAGATTTTTTCTGTTTTTAAAAGGAATACAGAAGATCAATAGATTTGTTGTTGTATCTAAGTAAGATGAGTATAAAATGTATTTAAGGTCCTGTAAGACCCTATATGTCAACCCTTTATCGAAATATCGATTCATTCAAATTAGGGTTCTTGTCTTAAGAGATTGCGGGGCGAACTTTATAAAAAAAAATCGTTTTAGTCGTTGCTTGGGTGTGGTGAAATAGGACGAGGCGTGGGTTTTGGGCGTAAAGTGAGTAGGTTTGACTATTCTCCTCATAAGCAGATTCGCGAAAACCAAATTTAAAAAAAGTATTAATTGCGTTTAACGCTTTGTCTATGTTGGAAAACAAAATTAAGTGAAAAAATAATTCTCAATTTCACACGCTGTTTTGGATACGTTGGAAGAGACAACGCGTATACCCCAATTAAATTTGCCTAGTTTTAAGAAAAATGTGCTGGTTTAAATTAGTCTGTAGACACAAAACTTCAAATGTATTTTCCAGGTTTTAAGAAAATCAAATATGACGTCGATAATATATAGTCATCAGGGCCGCGTTCAGTTCGGCTAAACGTTTGATAACGTTAACTAACATATTTTCCTGGACACTTGCTCAACCTCATATTAGCACACTGTGCGCAATAGTATTAGCGAAACAGGCATTAAACGTGTTAGCTATCCAACGTTGCCTCATTATGTCCCCATAATTCTGTTCATGAAATAATGAATAGCCAACATTTTAATCAAAGTGTCGAATGTTCTAGGTGAATTGTATGCCACACCCGTGATTCTGTTAGGTATAACAAATACATTCTATGAAAGAATTATGCAAATATCTAAGATTTGTGAATATGTCACTAGTTTTGAGTATGTACTTACAAAGTAATTGAGTAGTTTGTTTACGCGAAACACGGTTTAGTGTAACATTTTCAAAAAAAAAGCAAGTTAATATGGTTAGCACAATTGTCCCTTTGTTATATGAAACATTTAACAAAGAAAAAAGGTGTCTAACCTTCTCTTTATTCAGTTTTACGACTGTCCCATGCACCCTTGTCTCTTTAATAGTGCAACATGCAAAGAAATAAAATGTAAATTGCACCTCAGATTGAAACTTCAAATAGTGCATACCTCTTAAATAACACGAGACAGCACATTTTAAACCTTACACTTTAATACCGATATGTTTTATGTTAAGAAAGACGTTTATTTCGATATTGGGTAGCATTTAAAAGTGATACGCGACAGTGTTGATATCGTTTTTCAGCATTTTCATGTTTGCCTTGAATTGATCATAAAGAGATTTGTAAGAATCTGTTTTAACGTCAGTTTCAATACATAACATGCTATACATGGCGTATCAAGATAGTTATGGCGGAGGGTTTGTTGTTGAATGGTGTTTAGTGTCTCCAGTTCTATCGCGACGGTGTCTACCTGAGACAGTGTTATAAATGCTGCAACGCTGGAGTAGCATGCCATAGACATATGGTATGTATGATATCCCCCACTCACATTATAGTGACACCGGGCCGATCAGATATAGAACTGTCCTTAAAATGCTGAGCGCCAAGCGAGGAAGCTTCTAATACCATTTATAAAGTCTTTGGTATGACCCGATCGGGGATCTAACAAACCACGTTCGGCATGCAAGGCCGACGCTCTACCCCTAGACCGCGCCACTGCGGTATATGGTGGAGGAAGACGTCAACATGCGACGCTCTACCCCTAGACCACACCACTGCGGTATATGGTGACCCCTATACCACACCGCTGCGATATATGGTGGAGGAAGACATCAAAATGCGACGCTCTACCCCTACACCACACCGCTGCAGTATATGGTGAAGACCACACCGCTGTGGTATATTGTGGAGGAAGACGTCAAAATGCGACGTTCCACCCCTAGACCACACCGCTGCGGTATATGGTGGAGGAAGACGTCAAAATGCGACGTTCCACCCCTAGACCACACCGCTGCGGTATATGGTGGTGGAAGACGTCAAAATGCGACGTTCCAACCCAAGACCACACCGCTGTGGTATATGGTGGAGGAAGACGTCAAAATGCGACGTTCCACCCCCGGTATATGGTGGAGGAAGACGTCAAAATGCGACGTTCCACCCCTAGACCACACCACTGCGGTATATGGTGGAGGAAGACGTCAACATGCGACACTCTACCCCTAGACCACACCACTGCGGTATATGGTGACCCCTATACCACACCGCTGCGATATATGGTGGAGGAAGACATCAAAATGCGACGCTCTACCCCTACACCACACCGCTGCAGTATATGGTGGAGACCACACCGCTGTGGTATATTGTGGAGGAAGACGTCAAAATGCGACGTTCCACCCCTAGACCACACCGCTGTGGTATATTGTGGAGGAAGACGTCAAAATGCGATGTTCCACCCCTAGACCACACCGCTGCGGTATATGGTGGAGGAAGACGTCAAAATGCGACGTTCCACCCCTAGACCACACCACTGCGGTATATGGTGGAGGAAGACGTCAACATGCGACACTCTACCCCTAGACCACACCACTGCGGTATATGGTGACCCCTATACCACACCGCTGCGATATATGGTGGAGGAAGACATCAAAATGCGACGCTCTACCCCTACACCACACCGCTGCAGTATATGGTGGAGACCACACCGCTGTGGTATATTGTGGAGGAAGACGTCAAAATGCGACGTTCCACCCCTAGACCACACCGCTGTGGTATATTGTGGAGGAAGACGTCAAAATGCGATGTTCCACCCCTAGACCACACCGCTGCGGTATATGGTGGAGGAAGACGTCAAAATGCGACGTTCCACCCCTAGACCACACCGCTGCGGTATATGGTGGTGGAAGACGTCAAAATGCGATGTTCCACCCCTAGACCACACCACTGCGGTATATGGTGGAGGAAGACGTCAAAATGCGACGTTCCACCCCTAGACCACACCACTGCGGTATATGGTGGAGGAAGACGTCAAAATGCGACGTTCCACCCCCAGACCACACCACTGCGATATATGGTGGAGGAAGACGTCAAAATGCGACGCTCTACCCCTACACCACACCGCTGCAGTATATGGTGGAGACCACACCACTGCGGTATATGGTGGAGGTAACGTCAAAATGCGACGCTCTCGAATAATAAATGAGTTATGTAAGATTCTTTTATCACATATCTCATGCAAATGGTACATTTGCCATTTATATTAGAAATCACTTCAATAAGGAAGCCTTAGGAGAATAAATCGGCAATAATAATTTCCGTCAGTCATTGCATGACGTTACGTCTCAATATAACGGCAGTTTACCATGACAAATCGACGTCATTTTGATGTTCCAATAAGTCGGAACGTAGCTCGGCATTTTACGTATAAGAGACGAGGTATACGGAAATCACCGAGTGATCAATCGGAAGTTATACTACACTAGGTTAATATAAAAAAAAATGTCATGGGGTGATTATACTCCTGTACCATAATGTGATAAAATCCTAAAGTAACAATTTTTTTCATAAATATTCGTAAATCTAAGTGAAATTTTTCAACATTGACTTATGCCCCTTTAGTTTGTACATTGCTCCAAGATAAATTGAAATTGAAATTTAATTACGTTTGCAGCTCAGCGGAGTGTTAGCGCTATCAGCAATGTGTTCGATTGAAAGTAAACATGATTTGACTTAGTTTAAAGGTTAAGTGATATTCGATACAACAGGGGTAAAACCGGGTGAAAGTAGATTTGTAAGTAATGATATTTCAACAAACGCGTAACTGTGCTAATTAAATCGTGTGGAAAACTTGAATGAAGGTTTGGGATAAGTCTCAATTTGGGCGTTTTTTTATTGAAGTAGATATTGTAAAATTTGAATTTGAAAGAATATGCGATTATTTTGCCAAGCATAGGCGAATTTTATTATTAAATTCAAATATATATCAATAATGATACATGACAAAACCCATTGACATTATCTGGAGAAAAAAAAATAGCATTATAGTTTCGGATATACAGTACATCATATATTTTCGCATGCTACCAAAGTTTTACGAGGGAATTCTGGCGGTGCTAGCTTTATGGACACTGTCCCCTGTATGTGACGTGGAACGCGAGGTCCGGTGGTAGAGCACCGAACTCATGATCGGAGAGTCGTGGGTTCGATCATCCGCTACGGCTATGTGTGGTGTCCTTGAGCAAGATACTTTTTACGCATAAGCTTTGTACTGGTTCTACCCTGGAAGACTTCGAGCGTGATTGTTCTAAGTTGTAAAAACTGGTTTCACAATCGAAGTAAAATAAATAAGTTTAAACAAAACTTTTATGTGACGGTGGGGGATGAAGAGTGTGGGTAGAGTTTATTGTATTAATAAAGTTTAAATAGAGTAAAACAGGGGCGTTCCTAAGCAAACTCCTATTCGCCCGGCCGTATAACTCAGGTGAATGTTGAAAATAAAAACGATTAAAATGAAATAAATGCAATAAAAAAATAACGCCGAAGGAGGCTATGGGGTAATGAGATCGTGTTTTAGGAGAAAATGCGTATGATTTCGGACAATTTGAATGACCTCACAGTCCATGTCAAAGTCGCTAAAAACTTCTCATTTGCAGTTCTGTTAAAGAAACAATATCGGGAGAGGACCCCTAACCAACCGCAAGTAGGAGGGGGACAACCCCCTCTCACTCACTCCTACGGGCGTATACGCAAAACCCATCTAAGAACGCCCCTATAATATATATATGGTATACATGGATAGGTAAATTTATCATTTAAACACCAATATTTAACGTGTTAAAGTGGTGTTAAATTACAATGTTTGTAATAAAAGCTGCTTGAACGTTAACACATGTTTACTACTACCCACAATACTATATGTTTTATTCAAAACGTGCTTCAAAAGTTTTGTTATTTAAGCCCGTGGCCTTGACTGCTTCATAAAGAATTGTCATTGAAATTGTCATTGAAAGTGTCATTGAAATCTTCAACGAACACTTTTAATTTGAAAAAGAGTACATTAAATAACAGGTAATAATGCAAGTAAATTAAATCGTAGTTTGAATGTATTACTCACTTCCTTTGGTGCGAGAGGTGGCGATTTAAACTTCGGATGTACTTTGTCATGATCCTTGAGTGCCTGGATCGTGAGTTTTTCATTTACAGACGACATGATGAGGTGGTCAAACTGAATTCTGTAAAACAAAAAGAATTGTTGAAACGTTTAAAATCATCAGAAACGCATTCTGTACCTTTAATAAGTTAAAAAAATCGTATTTTATGTTACATGTATTAGACAATCATCGCAAGCCTCATTAATAACGGTTTTAATGTATCAAATAAAATGTTGAATTAAACAAGTGCAACTCGTCTTTAACTAGTACCTTGCATAGGGTACATAATCAATTGTTGAGCCTGGTAAAACCATATATTCGTAAAATCTGCTATGTATAAAATAATTTCCATTTAAATACATTAGAATTGATGTACAGTGCCAGTATCTGAGATCCCCCCTCCACCAACACAACTGCCAAATATTGCATAGCAATTGTAATATGTAATGTTTTTAAAATAAATTAATGTGAGAAAGTTTTCCAGTATTTTTATTTGTTTTTGCGGAAAAAATGTTGTTTTATTCTGATTCATTATGAGGTCTTCCTCCACCAATATAATTTGATGTCATATATAATAATGTTCATAACGAGCACTCAGAAATTAGTTTCATATTCGAATTTCGTCTTTCGATTTTTAAATAATGTTACTTTTTAGTATTAAAGTTTACCATAATTGAAATAAAGTTTAGTTTCGAATCGAATACTGAAAGAATAATAACTAATACCAGTGTGTCCCTTTAATGGGTTAAAAACGCCATTTAACCCGATTAATTCAATTTAAAAATAGCTAACGACAAACTCATTCCTATATTTTATACGTTTGTAGGTCAGTAGATAAATGAATGAAATATATATTTTTATGTAGAATTATTACATGTTTAACGACACATTCCGTTTGTTTGCTGTGTGCCGAATTTATTTCATATATAGTAATAAAAGATGCAATTCAATGTCAGTTTGATATTTGTTCTACATTTTTTTGATATTTAAGTATGGAACTCTTAAATATTTGAGACTGAAAAGGTTAGCGTTATGGACAGTTCCATGTTAAATATCAAAAGAGGAAATACAAATGCCAAACTGACTTTCGATGTCCACAAATGATGTATAAAAAACAATTCTATAACATCTATATTTTTAAATGGTTAAAACAATACTACGATAACAATAAATGAAAAAAACATAATAATTACATTTGGGTTACTTTAATAGTCCTTAATTAATCCGTCTATTATCACAACCTACGCATTTGTAAACATCACGACGCACAAAAATATCAACAGTGTAACAGAACGCAACAATCACTGCGTCGATCACATTGACAGTGCGGATACGTGATTTACTGTGAATACAAAAGCCCAGATTTTTATCAATAATTAATTATTCCCCGTCTATTTGTCGTTACTTTTAACCACTCTCGTTAAAGTTTATCTGACAACTTCAAAATATCTCAAATTTCTTAAAAGCTTGATTAGTAAACGGTGGTATGTATCGCTGAAAGCCAATTATTCAAATTAAACATAGCGTCTGCGGATTTTGACCGGGCGTTTATGTGTACGCCGAATTTTAGCGTGTGCTTAGCACGAACTGTAAGGAAAGCTTAATTTATTTATGGCTTTGGGGAAAAAATGTTCAATCAGACGACAATTTTGATTCTAAAGTACAAATGTACTTTTATAATTACAAGAAATGCGTTAACACCAGTTAAACAGACATTATAATTATTATTATTGTTTAGGATAGGTAGATATTAAAGTAATGTATGCCAGTTTACTTTAAAACTATTTATTTAACGTGGCAAAATTATAGCAATTTGCACTTTTTTACTGTTCTTGATTGATATGTTTTTCTATTTATACACTGTCTGTCAAAATGTATATTTTAACGTCTGTTCAACAACGTTTATGATTATGATGATGATGATGATGATGATGATGATGATGATGATGATGATAATGATTATGGTGGTGTTAATGGTAATGGTGGTAAACGGGTCATCATCGCAATCTCTACCGAGCGCAGTCAACGTTCTAACCACTTATGTATGCTGAAGTCCTGGGTTCAATTCCAGTTCGGTCAAATTGTTTTAATCTGACAACATAAAGTATTTGTACCAAAAAGGGCTCAAACTCAAAACCTCAACGGTGAGAGATAAGTGTTTCCACAGACAGTCACTTAAACCACTCGTCCACGGGGGACTTACATTCTGGACGGTATGAAAGCATTTAAACAAAATGCTAGGTTGCTAAAAAATTTTTTTTTTTATTATTGAATTGAATGTATCCAGTGATGCATCGTGTAGGATGTCAACGGAAAACATTAATTATTATTGAAAGCACGTATTATAAATGTCACATTGGTTGTTACATGATGTATATAACAATACCGATTCTTTGTTTTTATCTCGTTTACCATTCGGATAAAACCGTATTATTGTTAGCATTAAATTTGTTACAAATGTAACGGAAGTTCCGGTTTTAATCTTGGCATAACTTGTGGCTCGACCGCATTTCGAGAAAATCATATTGAAATAAAATACGTTTAAACTGAACTAATAATAGATCTAGTGATTTATAATGTTACCATTATGTTTACAGTGCTTGGTCATACAGCACGTTATGTACATTGTTTACAACGCATAAGTTTCATAATCTACCTGTAAACAGTCAAACCTTAAAATTGACAGGATGTTGTTGTTTAAGATAAGAAAACTAGCACTACAACAAGTAAATAATATTTAATAATGAAACTACTTTACAATCCCTATATAATGTAAATGTTTCTTATACTCAATTTGTGTATAGCATAGTACATTAACTTGTATGTGAATGATATTTATGATTTTGTTGTGTATTGTGTCTTGGCCGTATTTATTTAAAAACATTGTAAATGGCCAAAGGCGTGTGCCGAAATTGCCAAAAAGAGGTTGATTTGATTTGATTTGTTGAATACAGATAAATTTGCTCTGAAAGCATAGAAATGGGAAATAACATAAAATGATGTTGCTGCTTAAGACAAGTGGCTGCTTAAAAGAGGTGACCGCAAGCACAGGTTTGACTGTATCATTAATTATTTTACAAATAATTTTTTCTTACATTGCTGAGAAAGTTTACAGGGATGACAGGGAGATTTAAAGTTACGAACGAAAACAAAAGTATATTTTGAGCAGTTTTTCCCAATTGTTATGTGTTTCCTATCAAATTTATTAATTAATCTTATCATGATGCGATTCGGCCATTTAGACAGAATTGACCAGAAATCTCATATCAGTGGCTTCTTTCTGTTATGCTTACTGGGCATTGCACATATAGGAATAAATAAATAACTTCAATATAAAGTTTTGAAAAAGGAAATAAAGATAATTTAACTGTTGCTTTTGCTTCCATTAATAAAAGAGTACAGAGTATTCAAGAGCAATACAAGTGCAGCGAGTCCTGATGATGACAACGATGACGATGTCTGCTAAAATGATGATAATGATTATGATGATTGTTGTGGTTGTGATAATGATGATGATGATAATATTGGTGATGATGATGATGATGTTGATGATGATGATGATGATGATGACTATGATGATGATGATGATGATGACGATGATGGTGACGTTGGTGATAGCGATGATGATGATAACGATGACGGTGATGATGATGTTGATGATGTTGATGATATAGATCTCTTTTTCTTCTTTTTCAGGGCTTTATATTATAGTGAGTTTTTCCTACCATGTGTTTAATGGTCTTTATTTAAGAAATTACCATTGACAATTCAATGCCGATACCAGATTTCTAGACAATTCTTTGTCATTTTAGAATTATTGGTTCGAACCGCATCGTTGACGTATTATTACTCTGAAAATTTCACAAAATCATTAAATAAAAAAAAACCTAGTGAAGGTATGACTATTTTTCTTTATAGTTGCAAATCTTCGACCAGTGAAGAATTTAAGTCCAGACACATGCTGCAGAGTTAGTTTTTTAACTGTGTTTTTGAACATAAATGATATAATTGAACCCTATGGGAAATGTAATTTAGTGGCGGGTCGTGATGTTGATAATGCTTGCGAAGAAATTATGACAACACCGATACTGGTGGTGGTTAATGCATAATGCCATGATGATGATAACGACGAATATTCTGTTACTGTTACTGTGCTGCTTTGTTTTACTGCTGCTGATGATTATATATCATAACGATTTTATATCGTTATTCTTTACTTTCGATAAGCAAAAATATTTCTCAAGGTAAGCTATGTTAAGACAAGAAGAAACGTGACACATGTTGATATAGTCAATACCTCATACCATTAAGAGGGCACAACCAGCGATTGTTCAAACACACGACACCTTTTCAAAAGTAGACATAGGCTCATAAATCGAACGAAATGATTATTGACTTTAAACAGATTTAATTTCAATGTTTACCGTAACGACTTTTCCTTTGCAAAATATTTTAACAGTTTTCTTCTACCATAACTACAAAACAATGCCCCCAAAATAGCGGGGATGGTAGTATGGTAGCCAGAGGCTGCGGGTTCGATTCCCACATAGACCTGAATACTCTCATAAAACAACAATATGGACTGGTTCTACCAAGGAAACCGGCAGAGAGAGGTTCATAAAAGCTCTGAACTTTCATCACAATCGAGCTAATATAAATTAGTATAAACTAAAACAGCGTCTTTATTACTGTGATCCTTTTTTGTAAACTGTTTAACCCTTTACTCCATAGATACGCATTTTCCCACACCAATCACAGAAGGCCTTTGAAAACAGTGCAGGAATAGTTCAGATTGCTCGTAACGAGCAATCTGAACACTTCCTGCACTGTTTTCCACCCTGTCAGTTAATATATAATTAAAATAATTCACCCAATAATTCAAAAGCCTTCTATATTAAAGGTGTCCAAAGGCGTCTATATTGGAGGTGTCCAAAGGCGTCTATATGAAGTAAAGGGTTAAAAGAATGCTATTGATTCATAATCACAAGGAGTTACACGCAAAATAATCTATTCAACGTATTAAAGACATTTTTCAAAATGTGTTTCTTTTCTTTTCAAATTATGACGAATAGAGATTGGCCGTGTTAAAATACCGTTTTCAATTCTAAATAAGTCTAATGATGTTCTGTTTACAATTGCAATAGAACCGTATATCTTAATAAAAAACGGATAACGTATAACGGCAGATTCTGTTGAAATGTGGTGTTTTATGCATGTGCGATGTAGAACTAGTTATTTATTAACCAATCAATAAACATAAGCTGGGCGATGTGCATTGTAGATGGTTGACCTCTCACGCTAGAGGTTGCGGATTCGATCTTCAGCTGGATCCGTTGGCCTCTCAAACACAACATCCATTTGAAGTTTTACCGGTTTTACCCAGAAAACGGAAACGTGAGTGATTCATATGAGTCACGTGTTTACTTCGCAATCGAGCTAAGATAAATAAGTAAACAATAAATCGCGTTACCTATACTAAAACATTCACAAAAATCAAACCAATCAAAAGCGGAGCGGTAGTGTAATGGGTAGAATACCGACCATTCCCATCAGAGGTTGCAGGTTTGATTAATCTCAGCTTAACCTGATCCCTCTACAAAACCAACACTTAGTACTGGTTGTACTTAGGAACCCAACTCTAGAGCGGTTCATATTTGAGACCTTTCTTTGCAATTAAGCAAAAGAACTTAGTATAACCAATTAAATCAAGTTTTACACAATCATTAAAGTTAATAAATAGCTATCAATTCAACTCTCAATTCTAGCTCTCACCATAAAAACCGTAAACAATTAACATTAATATATCCAAATTTGAAAATAACAATCTTAAAAAAGGACTTGAACAGTTCATATAGAAAATGCCCCATTCGTGATTAAGACTTTAGAAATAAATAGCTTGTAACAAGTGCGGGTTATTGACAGTGTCAAAAATTGATAAATATTCTTTCTGTAATATTCAATATCTTGAATATTGACAAACGCAACCATCAGACAAAAAATATTGGAGCTTTTTTTGTCTGGATACTTTTTTTCAAACTTCAACTTGAAAGCAAAGTAAATAGCAAACTTAATTCTATTGAATGCCAGTGTGTACACACAATATGGTTTGTTCATTACAGATAAAATTTTCCGCTTCAAATGAGTTATTGGCATTATGGCAAGACAGAATGTACTTTGTCTGAAATGAATCGATGTTCTGTAATTACATTGAAGGTTACTGTTTGAAAATATATTTTAATAATTTAAACAAACGAAAGCAATGTTAAATGTAATGTCTGAAATAAGTTTATGATTTTTATGGTAATGCTACTGCTGCTGCTGCTGATGATGATGATGATGATGGCGATCATGATGACAATAGTTCTGGTGATAATGCTGATGGTGATGACGATGGTGATGTTAATGATGATGATGGTGATGATGATGATGATGAAGATGATGATGATGATGATACCGATGACGGTGATGATGTTTATGATGATGATGATAATGGTGGTGTCCGTGATGATAATGATGATGATGACGACGACGACGACGATGATGATGATGGTGATGATACCGATGACGGTGATGATGATGATGATGATGATGGTGATGATGACGATGCTGCTGCTGCTGCTGATAATGATGATGATGATGATGGTAATGATGATGATGATGATGATGATGATGATGATGATGATGATGATGATGATGATGATGATGATGATGATGATGATGATGATGATGATGATGATGATGATGATGATGATGATGACGATGATGATGATGATGATGATGATGATGATGATTGGTGTGCGACCACTAAGTGTTTCACTAAATGATTTCCAGCTTGCATGTAATTTAAAAAAATGTTTCTATTATTTTAACGGGATAACAGTCAAACGAATTAAAATTACAAACTTATAATTGTTTTGATTGTTATTTGTAATTTAGTCAACAGTTTTATTGCTTAATTGTTACTGAAAGGGGTACTTAATTCGTACATGATAGCTGATTTCCCATCTCTAACCAAAGTGATGCTATTATAACACTATTGGAATCTTGCTCTCTCTCGTTCTCTCTATAAACAGCTTACCTTAAACAATACAGTTTCCGTCATATAATTTCCCTAGTTTTTCTTCAATTTAAAATTGACCGAAATTTCACTTTTTAAAATTCTGCAGCGTTATTGCTTTTTATCTCTAGAATCCAGTCCAACGACCGACATAAACATTTTATATAAATAAAACCTTAACATTGGTGTACGACAGTCAGTCATGTCACTTAAACGTCTGAAGATCACCTTGCGGGCGGAGAGATGTTATTTGCTCACCTTATCATTCCATCGCGAAGAGATTCAAACAATGCAATAAGGGATTTACATAGTTGTGTAATAAATCAATCAGGG
The DNA here is from genome assembly GCA_029582155.1 of Panopea generosa. NCBI lineage: Eukaryota > Metazoa > Mollusca > Bivalvia > Adapedonta > Hiatellidae > Panopea > Panopea generosa. The sequence continues at coordinate 49,022,456 of CM055899.1, forward strand.
TTAATACTTGGATTTGACGGGTTTACTGCAGTGGTTAGCTACCGATATCTATCGTAGGAACGTGTTATGAGTTATGTGTAATTTTACGCTTAACTTTGGTTATATTACTTTATATTGGTATAATATTATGATTTGTGTATTCAACTGAAGTTTGATATGCATAACTGTCTTGTGTCGGAATGTTTGCTTAGGCCGTTCTAGGCATATGAATAGCTCGCACAGCTTTGTAGTTTCAGACTTGAAGTAAGGGCGGAGTCTGTGCACTGTATTCATGCGTGCGCAGTGATGGCGAACTTCTTAATAATTAAGAACGAACTTAATAATTAAATTATTATGTAGGCTGTTTTCACAAATAAGAGCGACACAATTTTGAAAATTGAAGCAATCTTATTGGTTGTCAAATGAGGTTAAACACTTAATATAAGTATAATCTGCATTGCGTTGAAAATTGCGATGAACCCAAGACATTGACATCAATCACTGCCGCATGAACGTCTCACATCTCTATTACGTTCCCCATGCATTTCCATTTAACATCCATGTCCACAACACAGTGAAAACAACAAAAGCTGCAGCATTTGTTTATGTTCAAATTCTCCACTGGGTCAAGCTTTACAAATGTAAACAAAACAGATATACAACCAAACCTCTCTTAAGCAGTCAGTCTAGGGAAGGAAAAAAGTGGCATTTTTAAGACATGCTGTTGCTAAATACAGGTTAATTTGCTCTAAAATTATAGAATTAAGAAACAGCGGATATGACTGTTAAAGACAACTGGATGCTGAAAAGAGGTAACCACATACACAGGTTTAGCTTTAGCTTGACATTTTTTTAAAATTAAATGGTTGTGTGATCTCCGCTCATGATACTTTACGATTTATTAAGATATTTTAGTCTAAAATGACAAATACTTGGCTAGAAAACTGGTATCAGTCTCAAAGTTCTGAATAAACGTCCATTTAGCACATAGTAGGAATAGAGAGAGAAAAAAACAGCCTCAAGAAAAAGCCCTAAAATAAATAAAAAATACTATTTATTTACTTTACAACCTCCATCAGGTCCTTCAAGGGAGATAATAGCGCAGTGTTTTCTTGAATGTATTACCAAGATTTATCTACACTTGCTGCTCTTTGTAACATAGTTTTATGCACCAATACAGTTTTATCGTGTCAATACATTCATTTCTGTTGCCTGATAAAAATAATTTTATCACGTCATTGAAAGTTTATCAGGCACATGATGTCATGTATACGTCATGACGTCGTTATGTATACTTATTTAATGTCTAATTTTATCAACTTTATCATGTTCGGCACGAAAAAAAAACAAAAACTCGGCAGAGCCTCGTCTAGGTTTTTTTTCTAAGCCTCACCTAATAAAGTTGCTAATATCAGATACTTACATGGTATTCTCTATTTACATGTTGTGTACAACGTAAATTAAAACTAACTCTGCTGTATAAGCCATCTCTGCACGATTATACTTACATTTATGACGCGAATTAGGTCAATATGACTAGATCTGTGTCAATAAGAAAATAAGGCTTATGTGGATCTGTACTGAATCAATACGACTACTTCCGGTTGTTTTACACCCCACCCCAACCCCTTAAAAATTATTGATATTTCCATAATTTCTCCTCAACAGTTCAATGCTTTTTAATGACCAAAACAAATTTTACCTGCAAATGTTCTACTCATCAACCAAATCAATATGATATGCAACTTGACCATGCTCTGAAGTATTCAACTGTTAGCCCGTGTCAACCCCCAAATATTCGTAAGTATCAGGTAAATACTAACAGACAAAACGACCATGTTATGCGATATACCATTATACTGAGAAAAAGTGTACGTTAATTGGTCCTTCCTGTTATCCTCATATAGAAACGTTTTATCTTCCCATTACACTTGCTACTGTTTTCGCATGCGGAAGGTCGTGGGTTCGATCACCGGTAAGGTCATACCAAAGACTTGAAAATGTTACTAGAAGCTTCCTCGCTTGGCCCTCATCATTAAGAGGATAGTTCTAGGTGTAAGTATAGTGTGACTGGGTGGAGTATCATACCATGTGTCTGCGACATGATACTCCAGTGTGGCACCGCTCAGAATACTGTCCCAAGTAGAAACTATTTCAAGTATTTTTGAAAGCGACGATAAACACAATACACCAACAATACTTGCTACTGGGAATTGCTTAAGAATCAACTCAATCAGCATGTAGTTTGGAAAAGTAATACACTATAATAGCATAGATATACATGTATACAGATAGGAAGTAACTTACGTTTTTGACAGTCGGGGCCGTCCCATCCCGAGACACATTTACACGTGTAATAGCCCAAACCGTCAGTACAGGTTCCGCTGTTCAAATATACAGTAGTTTAAACTTATTTATTTTACTTCGATCGTGAAACAAGTTCTTACAACTTAGGCAAATCACGCTCGAAGTCTTCTTGGTTAGAACCAGTACTAAGCAAATGCGGAAAAGTGTCTTGCTCAAGGACACCACGCATAACCACGCACGACCCTCCGATCATGGGATCGGTGCTACAGTACAAGTGTAATACCTTCTCCCTACAAAATTGTAAAAACATCAATAATCAAACCAAAGCCGTACATCCCGGGTGGTTTCAATATATTTTATAGTAACAAAAGCAAGACACTTTGTGCCGTGACCTAAATTTGTATCATTTTATTAAAAATATCAATTAAAAACAGTTTGAACGCCTCACCTATTTCACAGTCCATGCCTTCCCATCCGGTTGTGCAGTCACATCGGTTGTAACCTATGGCATCGGTGCACGTGCTTAGATTCTGACATGGGTTGCGTGAGAAGTAGTCTTCTAAACAAAATATTATTTTCATCATCATTATTTTGTATGATTTTCATAACGTGTTCCTTGAAAATTTATGTGTACATGTAAAACACTTTTAAGTTTCTCTAGTGTAGAAAATATCGACCGAAATAAAGTCCTCAGTAACTGTGTCGTCTAAAGCATCGCCTCATGATCACTCAATCTCTCACCATTCAGGTCGTATGTTCGAATATTAGTATAAACACTTTTTGTGAGATAATTTGCCTATTACAAACTCTTGCGGTAGATCGGTGGTTCTATTTAGTTGTTGTTGTTGTCGTATTTCAAATAGTCATATTGCGACTGCGTCTACATAGGCCTTTTTTTTACTACCGTGGGAAAAAAGGGGCGTAACTGTGTAGTGAGACGTATACATACTGTAAAATCATTAATTTTCGTTAATGGTTGAATTTCGTTGATTTTGCAGAGAGCCTCGATTTGAGCGTAGGCATACTTGTGTTATAAATTTACCAATTCTGTACATTAGGTCATAATAAATTAATTGTTAGATTATCAACACTGCCCGCCCCCTAATGTTTATGCCGCCCCTAACCTTCCCCTTTTTATGAAAAATTTGGAAGATAATCTAGCAGTTAATTTATAATGGCCTAATGTATATGTACCAAGAAAACTGATAGTGCGCCGATAAGTTAAAATGCGTTTACTGCAAATTACTGTATATTTCATCCGTTTCATTTTAAAGTGTAAGTGGATATTTTCCATTCAGTGTTCAGTATTCAACTTATGACACGTTCTGTTGTTTTTGTTGCATTTTAATCAAAACTAGTCTAACAAAAATATCGACTTATTGACATCTGTTGCGAGATGCATTGACTATAAAGTGTGTGCTGGTAGCCGTCTATAATTAATGTATTTCTTAATGAGCAGCGGATGTTCGATACTTTTCTTGATTTTTCTCATATTGCTTTTCACCGACATCATTACCCACGAATATGTCATTGAAACAATTGATTGATTGATTGATTGATTGATTGATTGAATATTTAGCGTCATTTTTATGCCATCGAGGGCTTACAGATGATCAGTTAACCTAACCACTGTTTCCTGGGATTAACCAGTACTCGAGCACACCCCATCTCCGCAAGTAACTGATAACTTTCCTACTTGAATCAGTGGTGAGAGACGAATGATAATGAGACACAATGTCGTATATCAATCATCACGGAGACTGTTGCCGGGCGGGAGATTCGAACTCATGACCCCTGGATTGATAGTCAGACGCGTTACCGATTGAGCTAATCGGGGCCCCTTGAAACAAAGATAACGAAAATTTCTCATAACGAAATTATGATTATCGGTTTTTTTTATAAAAAAACTCGTTGAATTAACTATGTTAAACAAACATTTTAGTATTTTTAAAGTTTGTTATAAGTTTTCTGTTCTCTCCGCTCTTATTCTCTTACAGTTCTGTCTTTTTCTCCTTCATATTTATTTTTTATTTGTTTACAACTGCCGTACTCTATATGTTATTTTTTAAACTGTAGAGGGGAGGGCCGAATCTAATGTCGGAAGAACTTGTGGCCCAACCCCATTTCTGTATATGTAAATAGAAATGAAATATGTTTAAACCAACGCAATTATGATTTGACAGTGTATATTTGCACTTTGTAACACATCAATGTGTTACTAGTTACAGGATACAGTAACACATCGTAAATGTATTCCGGTTCTTTGACGTGCTCGGTGTATAACACCATCACACGGGCCCTCGGTTTAAAATCCTACCCGAACGACTGAAGTGTGTATGCTGTAGTCATACACGTAACAAACAACAGATATTCGAGTTCATCATACCTTGTTGCTGAAAATTAGTCAAAATTTTCGAAGAAATCTTATAATTTCAGACTAATATCCGTTGTACATTGTACGACACCGTGACAACCCGTCTTAAATATAAATATATACACATTTGCAAATGTAAGCATCACCCAGTTTCAACATACAAACCATAACAGTTACTTATATAGCTGAAATATGGATGCTACCACTAGACCACCCTTTGCGTGCATTTTTTTGCTTCCAAAAAAGACGCTTGTATAGGGAAGCAGAACGTATTCTGCAATAATTGTTCCACTATTGATCTATTGTACTTACATTATATACCTAGATTCAAGCATTAAAACTTTTTTTTTTTTCTTCAGATTTTTCGTTTTTTCATTTTGTATTTTTTTAAGTTATTGTTATTTTGCATGTTTTTTCAGTTATTATTAATGCAATTTTGCATGTTTTCTTTCCAGTTATTGTTTATGTCATTTTGCATGTTGTTTTTTTCAGTTCAAGTATTGTTAATGTCATTTTCGCGTTTTTTTCAGTTATTCCTAATGTCATTTTGCATTTTTTTCAGTTATTGTTAATGTCATTTTCCGTGTTTTTTTCCAGTTATTGTTAATTTAATTTTGTTTGTTTTTTCAGTTATTGTTAATGTCATTTTGTATGTTTTTTCAGTTATTGTTTATGTCATTTTGCATGTTTTTTTCGGTTATTGTATATGTCATTTTGCATGTTTTTTTCAGTTATTGTTAATGTCATTTTGTATGTTTTTTCAGTTATTGTTTATGTCATTTTGCATGTTTTTCAGTTATTGTTGATGTCATTTTGCATGGTTTTTTCCAGTTATTGTAAATGTCATTTTGTATGGTTTTTGGGGGCGGTGCTTTTGCAGCCGCTCTCAGAGCTAACATGATTTTATTTTCAATACCGCAAATCTACAACCGTGTTTCGTGTTAATGCAGACCTAACAACCACTTATCAAATAGTTCCACCTGATAAGCTCTCGAACTCACTATAAACAGTAGATTCGCCTATTTCAACGAAAATATTAATATTATAACATACAGCAACGATTTATATCTGTTAACAATTACGTATCGTATAAATGCCAAGTTTATATTCTGTAGCATTAATCAGCACAACGGAATGAAAGCGCATGAATACAGACGCACTGAACCAAAAGATTACGCCGTCTTGTAAATCAAATTCCAGGTCACGAACTATATCGCCAACATGCACATTGAAAGAGTCGTATATTTCGGCAAGGACTTCAGATAATAAGTACTTGATTCGGGAGTTTGATTTCGCTTTTTTCTATCATTTTAAAAATGTGTACGGTAACGGAACTTTTCTAGATATGTCCCTTATGCCAAGGAACTATACTCCTTGCTTATGTCAATAAACAATCAATACTCGTTCTAAAAATAGAGATATGCTAATGTCGATCATGTGACTTGCTGTTTCTCCCAAATGTTTAAAAATAGACTTGTATTCGAGATTGATCGAGTTATGAATAATGTCAGTGCTGTTTTTTTATTATTTAGTAAATATTTCACATATTTCCAATAATTGGAACGGTAGATAATTTCTACTTAAACTGATAAGAGTTAAAGCATTTGTGCTTCCGTAGCGAAAATACGCAAACATCCAGATGTGTCTATAAATCGGCGCCATAACATTTTGGTTAGTGCGGTTCCGTTTACGGGGTGATATAGGGCCCTAGAAAATATAAATATATATATATATCTTTATTTCCTCCAAATCATACAGGAGAGCATATATATCAATTATCAATGTCGACATACACATTTCTACTTTTCGTCTTTTAAACGAATTGTTTCACTGTTGCGCTAGAGAAATCAATAAAGACTCAAAGTGGAATTCATCGTGCTAGATTCAGAGTACTTTGCTATTTTATATATACTGTTTATGATAGAAAGCATGACATCTCTGAAAATATCACGAGTTGAGTTGAAGATACAAATCTCATATCATTGAGTTGAACTAATATCTTGAAGTTGGACATTTGCCAAATTTAAAAGTTAATATTCTTACTATAGCAGAAATACACTTTCAAAGACAAACCATTCAGTTACGTTTCTGACATATTCGAGAAAAGAGTCAACGTTAAGCATATAACATGTCGATTCTGTACCATGTATAAGAATCAAAGGTAATCGGGATTATTCTACTTCAACGTATGCAAACTGACGTGTTTGTCTAAAACAATAGCGACATTTTACATCTTATATGCTCCGCCCCCATCAGCATTATAGTGCTTTGATTTTTCCAGTTATTGTTAATGTCATTTTGTATGTTTTTACAGTTATTGTTTATGTCATTTTGCATGTTTTTTCAGTTATTGTTAATGTCATTTTGTATGGGTTTTTTTCAGTTATTATTAATGTCATTTTCCTGTCGTTTAATTAATGTTTACATATGTCATTAATTTCTATGTTAAGGAAAGAAGCGGAACTGATTGCTTTTATGTTTAATTTCTAAATGTTCAAAACAATTGTTGCAATAACCAACGTATACAAATATTCAATAAGAGAGTCTGATTGTCCCGCCGACTGGATTGTTCACTCACTCATCACAGTCAATCATTCAATCACCCACTCACACGTATTCCTTCACTCACTCACTCACTCACTCACTCACTCACTCACTCACTCACTCACTCACTCACTCACTCACTCACTCACTCACTCACTCACTCACTCACAAACCCACTCACAAATCCATTGACTGACTGACTGACTGAGTGACTGACTCTCTCTCTCTCTCTCTCTCTCTCTCTCTCTCTCTCTCTCTCTCTCTCTTTTTTCTCCACTTATTCTCTTACTCACTCATCCATTAATCCTCCCATTCATCCAACATATTTCACTCTCAAACTAGCTTAAAGTCGATTGATTGATTTTTATTTTTTTAAAGGTTTTCATTGATCAGTTGATTTAACGCACAATTTCTTTCCAATACTGATCAATACTGTAACACCAGGCATACTATATTAAACCGTAAATAATCCGACAGCATCATACAAATAGAATAAAGTTCTGTCTTTACAAAGAGTACGCAGTTTTATTTGGTTTAACTTATATTGATTTTACAATACTGTAAGCATTGACCCGTCACAGAGTAAATATACATGTTCCTGTCTTACATGCTATAAATAGCAATTATTCAACTAAATAATTAAGGATAGAATACTACGTCGCCGGGTACCAGATATCGGTTTCTATTTGTATGTATTGACACGCATTATTATAAACAAAATAACACATAAATACAACTGCGTGTAGCTTATATTAGAAGCGATGTCTGTTACCGCGTGACAAAACTGTAGCCCTACTTGAATGTACTCAGTACTGGTAACTGTTAGAATACTTTTCGCACACGGAATGTTGGATTAATTTTTCTACTATGGGTCAGATCACACAACTTGGTTCAGATTCCGCTTAGTGATTGTGTTATTGCGCAACAGGTGGCTGCACGTGACTCTCTGTCGCAGCCTCAGCATCTCAGATAATGTTCCGGAAATACGTCAGAGAGTTGAATGCACAACGTGATAGAGGACTTGCAAACAATAACGTAACGGAGAAACCGGGCACAGGCCTTGTGGAAAAGCAAGGTAGGTTTATGTTTTATTGCCATATTACTAGTGTATGCTAGTTCAGTCAAGGCCATCGTGCAATTACTTTGTCATCATGTACACGCGATGGCACGATAAAGCACTACCACGTGACAGAACGATAGCACGATCGTGTAGAAGAAGGCACGATAACGTAGACGCAATTACACGATGCATTGAAGGTGATGGGGACTAAAATAGACCTTCGTGCTATAGTAATGTCGCGTCATCACTATAGTGAAAGTTGTATGGTCGTTGCATCGCGTGTAACGGAATACCGTATTTTGCTGTTATTGTAAGTTTCAAAATAAATGCCAGTAACGTCTTCTACATGAAAAATGGGCTTCAAGTTTGCATGTTTAAACTTTAAGAATGGAACAAGTATTTTTACGGACGAAGCATGAAACTTAAAGTTAAATTCGAATAATTTTTAATATCTAGGTGTTGGTTTTGATAATAATGCTTTTGTGGTATATATAGTTTGTCCCAGCTTGACGTTATAGTATAAAGCCATATTAATGGGGGAAAAAAAGTTTTCGTTCACAAATGAAAAATTGAAGACAATCAATTCGGAGAACCGGCAAATAAAAAAATGGATCTGATTTGCGGACGATAATGCTTGCTCGTACTTGTATATAAGCTACTGCCATAATATATAACGTAAACATAGGAAACACTGACCCTGAACTTGAATTCCGCTTACAAATATTTATGTGTGTTTATTAATGTAATTGCCTTAGAGATATTGTAATGACTACCCAAGAAGAACGAGAGATCACTCCCAAATAGTATGGCATACTTTTGTGGATTATTTGTGTAGGAAGGGCTACACTCCCAAAAACTTAATAGACCGAAGTTATTTTTCAAATTGATTAATCTTCTCAATACAAATAAGAAACATTGTGAATAAAACTAGTAATTTACTACCAAAAAGGATTTAGAATAAAACAGGTGCTCTCTGAATGTTTGAAAAGAACTACATATAATGTATATACTGTACGGCACAGTTAATCTGCCACTTTTGTATTTCCAGTTTCTTTGTCATTATACTGTTTACGATGATTATTGTCAAATAAAACAATTCGAAATTGGTCCGTGTTGTCCTGATGGATCTTTCTTATTCAAGTCCAAATTTCACGGAAATGATACTTTTTGAGAAAATCCATAAAATGCCAGGTTGCGGGTGAGAAACGTAAATTGTCAGGTGGCGGTGGAGAAACATAAAATGTCAGTTGGCGGATGCATACATAAGTCAGGTGGCAGATGAGAAACATAAAAGTCAGGTGGCGGGTTAGATGTTTCGTTCAGTGTAGTTATATAATACGCCAGTAACGGTTTATCTTCTGCAGGATCTCGCTTTACCAGCTCAATTGATTTTCTGTATATGTTGTTTGTTTTGTTTTGTTTGTTTCACGCATTTTTTTTTGTATTTTGTATGATGATGCGTTCTATAAGTTGAAAATGAAATAAATGTTCTGTTCTGTTCTGTATGTTTCCTTTAAAATTACCTGAGCGAAGGACATGACTTAGTTTCAGTTCTGCTTACAGATGGGCTTATCATAATGTGTCCGTCTGGCGTCCGTCTTTGCATCCTTTCTTACATGAGTCCGTTATTTGTTCATGCCAAAACTGTAGCACTAAACTTATGCAGGCTGTTTATATAGATAAAAGCTCGGAGTTCTCAGGCCGGGCAGATAGGGCCAAAAGCAATAAAGTATTTGGTATTCGACTCACTGAGAAAATCTTTGTTAACACCACAGCACCTTAAATTCTGATCCCATCTTGAACAAATAGCGTTAGAATAGTGATCAGCATACTTGTTTTTTAATTATAATAAAATGCTTTATATTTAGTACAACTTCATTGGCTCGAACACGGATGGCTCAAACCTTATATTTAGCTTGAACCACTTATCTGGTCTAGGCCGCATTTCTATTTCGGTGCATTAACATATACATGTATGGTATGATGTTGAGCCATCGAATACTGTATATTTGTGGCTATTACAATGTATTCCTTATCTTGACCGGCCTAGTGTCAGTATAATGCGACTGGGTTGGGTGCCATACAATGTGTCTGCGGCATGATATTCCAGTTTGACAGCGTCTAAAACACTACTTAAAGTAGACACCGCCGCGATATGATTGTACAATTGTTGAAACCAACGCTAAACACACAACAATAACAACAATAACAACACTATACACTGTTGGAGCCTGTATATCCTCACTGTGGGAAACTTCTTTAGGTCGTCATATTATGACATTATGTGCTGAAAGAGTGTGTTGTTAGTATAATGTATTTACAATTTCTGCTTTTGCAGATGAACTCCATAAACCACAGGGACAGAGCTTGCAGTTGCCGCCTCCTGCACCACCGCCTGTACCACACGCCACGCTCGCTCAAACTGAGTAAGTATGTTCCGCGTCCTGCACCACCGCCTGTATCACTCTCCACACCCGTTCAAACTGAGTAAGCAGTTGCAGCCTCCACTACCACGGCCTAAACCACTCTCCACACCCACTCAAACTGAGTAAGTCTGTGCCGCCTCCTGCACCACCGCCTGTACCACACGCCACGCTCGCTCAAACTGAGTAAGTATGTTCCGCGTCCTGCACCACCGCCTGTATCACTCTCCACACCCGTTCAAACTGAGTAAGCAGTTGCAGCCTCCACTACCACGGCCTAAACCACTCTCCACACCCACTCAAACTGAGTAAGTCTGTGCCGCCTCCTGCACCACCGCCTGTACCACTCTCAACACCCGCTTAAACTGAGTAAGAATTTGCCGCATCCTCCACCACCGCCTAAACCACTCTCCATATCCGTTCAAACTGAGTAAGTATGTTCTGCCTCCTGCACCACCGCCTGTATCACTCTCCACACCCGCTCAAACTGAGTAAGCAGTTGCCGCCTCCTCTTCCACCGCCTAAACCACTCTCCATACCCGCTCAAACTGAGTAAGTATGTGCCGCCTCCTGCACCACCACCTGAACCACTTTCCACGCCCGCTTAAACTGAGTAAGCAGTTGCCGCCTCCTCCACCACCGCCTAAACCACTCTCCACACCCGCTCAAACTCAGTAAGCAGTTGCCCTCCACCACCGCCTAAACCACTCTCCATACCCGCTCAAACTGAGTAAGCAGTTGCAGCCTCCTCCTCCACCGCCTAAACCACTTCCCACACCTGCTTAAACTGAGTAAGTATGTGCCGCCTCCTGCACCACCACCTGAACCACTCTCCATGCCCGCTTAAACTAAGGTAAGCAGTTGCCGCCTCCTCCACCACCGCCTAAACCACTCTCCATACCCGCTCAAACTGAGTAAGCAGTTGCAGCCTCCTCCTCCACCGCCTTAACCACTTCCCACACCTGCTTAAACTGAGTAAGTATGTGCCGTCTCCTGCACCACCATCTGAACCACTATCCACGCCCGCTTAAACTGAGTAAGCAGTTGCCGCCTCCTTCACCACCGCCTAAACCACTCTCCATACCCGCTCAAACTGAGTAAGCAGTTGCAGCCTCCTCCTCCACCGCCTAAACCACTTCCCACACCTGCTTAAACTAAGTAAATATGTGCCGCCTCCTGCACCACCACCTGAACCACTCTCCACGCCCTCTTCAACTGAGTAAGCAGTTGCCGCCTCCTCCACTATCGCCTAAACCACTCTCCACACCCGCTCAAACTTAGTAAGCAGTTGCAGCCTCCTCCTCCACCGTCTAAACCACTTCCAACAATTGCTCAAACTGAGTAAGTATGTGCCGCCTCCTGCACCACCACCTGAACCACTCTCCACGCCCGCTTAAACTGAGTAAATATCTGCCGCCTTCTGCACCACCACCTGAACAACTCTCCACGCCCGCTCAGACTGAGTAAGTATGTGCCGCCTCGTGCACCACAACCTGACCACTTTCCACGCCCGTTCAAACTGAGTAAGTATGTGCCACTTCCTGCACCACCACCTGAACCACTCTCCTCACCCGCTCAAACTGAGTATGTATGTGCCGCCTCCTGCACCATGGCCTGTACTACTCTCTACGCCCGCTTAAAATGAGTAACTATGTGCGGCCTCCTGCACAACCACCTGTAATACTCTCCACACCCGCTTAAGCTTAGTAAGTATGGGCCGCTTCCTGCACCACCACCTGAACCACTCTCCACATCCGCTCAAGCTGAGTAAGTATTGCCACCTCCTGCACCACCACCTGAACCACTCTCCTTACCCACTGAAACTGAGTAAGTATGTGCCGCCTCCTGCACCACCGCCTGTACCACTCTCCACGCCCGCTCAAACTGAGGAAGTATGTGCCGCCTCCTGCACCACCACATAAACCACTCTCCACACTCGCTCCAACTGAGTAAGTATGTGTCGCCTCATGCCCCACCGCCTGAACCAGTCTCCACACCCGCTCAAACTGAGTAAGTATGTGCCGCCTCCTGCACCACTGCCTAAACCACTCTCCACACTCGCTCAAACTGAGTAAGTATGTGCCGCCTCCTGCATCCACACTCGCTCAAACTGAGTAAGAATGTGCCGCCTCAAGCCCCACCGCCTGAACCACTCTCCACACCCGCTCAAACTGAGTAAATATGTGCCGCCTCCTGCACCACCAACTAAACCACTCTCAACACCCGCTCAAACTGAGTAAGTATGTGCCGTCTCCTGCAATACCGCCTGTTCTACTCTCCATGCTTGCTCAAACTGAGTAAATATGTGCCGCCTCCTGCTCCACCGCCTGAACCACTCTCCACGCCAGCTCAAACTGAGTAAGCAGTTGCCGCCTTCTGCACGACCGCCTGATACACTCTCAACACCCGCTCAAACTGAGTAAGCAGTTGCCGCCTCCTGCACCACCGCCTGAACCACTCTCCACACCCGCTCAAACTGAGTAAGTATGTACCGCATCCTGCACCACCACCTCAACCACTCTTCACGCCCGCTCATACTGAGTCAGTATGTGCCGCCTCCTACACCACCGCCTGAACCACTCTCCACACCCGCTCAAACTGAGTAAGCAGTTGCCGCCTCCTGCACCACTGCCTAAACCACTCTCCACACTCGCTCAAACTGAGTAAGTATGTACCGCATCCTGTACCACAACCTAAAACACTCTCCACACTCGCTCAAACTGAGTAAGTATGTGCCGCCTCAAGCCTAACACCTGAACCACTCTCCACACCCGCTCAAACTGAGTAAGTAAGTGCCGCCTTCTGCACCACCAATTAAACCACTCTCCACACCCGCTCAAACTAAGTAAGTATGTGCCGTCTCCTGCACCACCGCCTGAAGCACTCTCCACACCCTCTTAAACTGAGTACGTATGTGTCGCCTCCTGCACCACCACCGTAACCACTCTCCATGCCCGCTCAAACTGAGTAAGTATGTGTCGCCTCCTGCACCACCACCTAAACCACTCTCCAAGCCCGCTCAAACTGAGTAAGTATGTGTTGCCTCCTGCACCACCGCCTGAACCACTCTCCACACCCGCTCAAGCTGGGTAAGTGTGTGCCGCTTCCTGCACCACCACCTAAACCACTCTCCACACCCGCTCAAACTGAGTACGTATTTGCCTCTGTTGTCGTAATTGCTGTCCACACATGCGGGTGGTAATAGGTTCGATATCCGATTATACCGAAATACTTTAAATATGGTACAATATCGTCCTCGATAGGCTCTCAAGTCTAGTAACGGTCGGTCTAATGACGTTATAATATGACTGGTAGGTGATTATTCATATACTACCAAGTGTTTGCAGTTTGATGCTTTTGAGCGGATTACTGTCTCAAGCAGACACTGTCATCATGCGCCAGTATTGCTTTCAACGTCGTCCTTGAGGGCCTTCTGGAAGATTGACTAGTTCAAATGAGTTGTCTCGTTTAATAAAGACTTGAGCTGTCATGCTATAATAGTAATGATGATGATAATAATTATAATAATAAAAGTAATAATAATAATTATAATAATAATGATGATAATAATAATAATAATAATAGTAATCATGATAATTATAATAATAATAATAACTATAATAATAATAATAATAATAATAATAGTAACAAAATTATAATAATAACAAATTGTAATAATAATAAAGACTTTTATCAGCGAGAGATCTGATTTGAATAAATTAAATCTTCCATAAGCCCTCAACATATTTACAAAGTACTACATTAATTTAACAGATAAACAAAAGAATACACAAGCCTATATGTGTGTGTGTGTGTGTGTGTGTGTGTGTGTGTGTGTGTGTGTGTGTGTGAATGTATATGAATATTGATGAGAGCTACACGATTTATTAGAATTTCTAAAAATGTGTACTCCATTGTAGAAATGAAGCTTTGAACTGATATAGAATTTACATTTTTATATAGATCGAAATAGAGTTCAACAAACAAGGGCCTGAATAAGCAAATGAGTTTCGAAACATTTCAGAATTTTGCTTAAGATACTACAACTGTAGATTAGAGGATGACCGTAATGTGCGTGTATGGACATTAACTAGTAGAGTAAATAAATATTTCAGATATGCAGGAGTCTGGGTACCGTTTCACTAAACTTCGTAAGTCTACGAAATTCTTAAGCCTACGAAGTCAAGTTACGAAGTTCTTAAGAAAATCTTAAGTGCGTTTCACTAACATGTTCGTACGAAAATAATTACGAACTTCGTAGCTACGAATTTCGCAGATAAGCTGAGATGCTGGAATACCGTACCGGATTTTTAAAAACATTTTTCACATTGGCCTAATATCTACTTATTATAAATATACGAAAGGTACATTGCTATCGTAAAGTTGCGAAAGAATCTGCGAAATTCTTAAGAAAATTCGTACGAAGATGGTGTACGTGAAACACCTTCGTACGAAAATCTTAGACTTAATACGAACGTTAGTGAAAAGCGCTCCTGATCATTAAATACATGAGTACTGCTTTTTGAAATTTAACTCTTTCAGGAAGCGTCATCCATTTAAGCTATGTGAATAAGTCTTTAGAAGGAGTATCGTAATTTATCGAGAATAAGTCTAGCAACTCTCTTTTGAAGCCTAACAATTTAATCAACAAGTGAAACATTACAATTTCCCACAAATAACACATAAGTAATCTAAATGGGGTAAAATGTAAGCATTAAAAAACAACTTAAGCTGTGGTACAGAAAGAAATACTATGATGCGAGATAGAAGATAAACTAATTAATAACATTTCTTTATAACATTGTCGACTTAAGTATGCCAAGACAGCGTATAATAAATCATAACTTCAAGTAATTATTCATGTATACTTATGCTAATAGCTTCATCTTTGTAATTATTTAGGTGAGGGTCGTTGCATACGCAATTAACTTTCTTTTTGAAGAAATATAGTTACATAACTTAAGATTTCGCTGAATTGATAGACAAGCGATAAGCTGCACATACTGTAGAATTTGTTTCATGTGAGAGAAAAAGTTCAAATTACGATGTGAAGCTCGTAAGCAGTATTTAAGTGTTGTCTATTTTTAGAATGATGATTTCGTTTCATGTTTACCACTCCAATTAAAATATCAATTTTGTCACGCTTTGATGGGTTTCGTATAACAAAACCCTTTAAATTTTATTTATTTATAATAATGTGATGCTTTGTAATTATTTTAAGTAGTATATCTGAGTCAGAATTTTTTACGGAGTTTAATTTTGTATTTTTTTACTGATTTACAGAGAAGAAAAGGCAAAGAAAGAAGAAATGAGATTATTCAAGGAAGGTATGATTTTATCAATATATTTAAGGATTTCATGAAGTTTTTGTTCGTTTTGAAACGCGAGGTTTATACAATGTCATCTAGTTTGGTATGTTTTATCAGCATTTGGCGCTTCATAGTTGACAGACCACTGTCGATCTCTGCCTGCAAAGGGGTAGGTATCCTACAAATTGATGTCGTGTTCAATTTGTCTTTATGTTCAAGGGATTTTAAAGATTTTTATTCAACGTTTTCAAAATTAATGTCATTGCACTATTTTTATAAAAACACAATACAATTACAAAAAATGATTTCTTTAAAATGGAGTTTCAGAAAGTAATAGCCGTGGATTAATATCTCCGTATGGTTACGTATTTATATCTGTAAAGATTGTTCCGACGCGTAGCCATAAGTAACAGGACGATTGGCCACGGGTTACAAGACGCATGGCCACGGGTAACAAGACGTGTGACAACGGGGAACAGGACGCGTGGCCAAAGGAAACAAGGCGCGTGACCATTGGTAACAATATACGTGGCCACGGGTAACAGGACATGGTCATGAGTAACAAGACGCGTGGCCACGGGTAACAAGGCGCGTGACCATTGGTAACGAGATGCGTGGCCATGGGTAACAGGACATGGTCATGAGTAACAAGACGCGTGGCCACGGGTAACAAGGCGCGTGACCATTGGTAACGAGATGCGTGGCCATGGGTAACAGGACATGGTCATGAGTAACAAGACGCGTGGCCATGGGTAACAAGGCGCGTGACCATTGGTAACGAGATGCGTGGCCATGGGTAACAGGACGCATGACCATGAGTAACAAGACGCGTCGCCACGGGTAACAAGACGCGTGACCATGGGTAACAAGACGCGTGGCCATGGGTAACAGGACGCATGACCATGAGTAACAAGATGCGTCGCCACGGGTAACAAGACGCGTGACCATGGGTAACGAGACGCTTGGCCATGGGTAACAGGACGCATGACCATGAGTAACAAGACGCGTCGCCACGGGTAACAAGACGCGTGACCATGGGTAACAAGACTCGTGGCCATGGGTAACAGGACGCATGACTATGAGTAACAAGACGTGTCGCCACGGGTAACAAGACACGTGACCATGGGTAACAAGACGCGTGGCCATGGGTAACAGGATGCATGACCATGAGTAACAAGACGCGTCGCCACGGGTAACAAGACGCATGACCATGGGTAACAGGACGCATGACCATGGGTAACAAGACGCGTGGCCATGGGTAACAGGACGCATGACCATGAGTAACAAGACGCGTCGCCACGGGTAACAAGACGCGTGACCATGGGTAACAGGATGCGTGACCATGGGTAACAAGACGCGTGTCCATGGGTAACAGGACGCATGACCATGAGTAACAAGACGCGTCGCCACGGGTAACAAGACGTGTGACCATGGGTAACAGGACGCATGACCATGGGTAACAAGACGCGTGGCCATGGGTAACAGGACGCATGACCATGAGTAACAAGACGCGTCGCCACGGGTAACAAGACATGTGACCATGGGTAACAGGACGCGTGACCATGAGTAACAAGACACGTCACCACGGGTAACAAGACGCATGACCATGGGTAACAAGATGCGTGGCCATTGGTAACAGGACGCATGACCATGAGTGACAAGACGCGTCGCCACAGGTAACAAGACGCATGACCATGGGTAACAAGATGCGTGGCCATGGGTAACAGGATGCATGGCCATGAGTAACAAAACGCATTGCCACGGGTAACAAGACGCGTGACCATGGGTAACAAGATGCGTGGCCATGGGTAACAGGACGCATGACCATGAGTAACAAGACGCGTTGCCACGGGTAACAAGACGCATGACCATGGGTAACAAGATGCGTGGCCATGGGTAACAGGACGCATGACCATGAGTAACAAGACGCGTCGCCACGGGTAACAAGATGCATGACCATGAGTAACAAGACGCGTTGCCACGGGTAACAAGACGTATGACCATGAGTAACAAGACGCGTTGCCACGGGTAACAAGACGCATGACCATGGGTAACAAGATGCGTGGCCATGGGTAACAGGACGCATGACCATGAGTAACAAAACGCGTTGCCACGGGTAACAAGACGTGTGACCATGGGTAACAAGACGCGTGACCATGGGTAACATGAAGAGTGACCATTGGTAACAAGACGCGTGATCAAGTGTAACAAGATGCGTGACCATGGGTAACAAGACGCGTGACCAAGAGTAACAAGATGCGTGACCATGGGTAACGAGACGAGTGACCATGGGTAACAAGATGCATGACCATGGGTAACAAGATGCGATGTCATGGGTAACAGGACGCGCGACCAAGAGTAACAAGACGCGTGACCATGGGTAACAAGATGCGTGACTTTGAGTAACAATCGATTTCAACATTACCGCGCGTTCCTCTGTAAACACAATCTCCTAAATATAATTATGCTTTTGTATAATTCACATATTCATTTATTCCAGCCCAAATGAAACAACTGGATGAGTTGAAAAGACAAGCAGACCAGACGATGGCGATGCTGGTAGCGGTAAATATTCATATATTATTATTCAGTATATGAATTATCATCTGAGTCAGTAGCCACTTTAGGGATTGGGTTGCACACAGTGCGTGATCACCTGACACTTTTGGTAAATATCGCAAAAACAATAAAACTGACACGATTATGGTTACGTGACCTTAGACTAAAACCATCGCACCCCACTAAAAGCTCCTAATTGGTATTTGACCAAGATGGTATATCGTCCCCCCCCCCCCCCCACTAAAAGCTCCTAATTGGTATTTGACCAAGATGGTATATCGTCCCCCCCCCCCCCCCATCACACACACACACACACACACAACCTCTACAACAGTCATCACAAGGAAACAATCCATGGTGGTTTCTCAAATGACATTTGCGGCGATGAGAGGGAATTTGCTCATCAGAATGCATTATACCACTTGAGTATGGAGACCTCCTATACAAATAAACGTAAATTCAAATGAATACTACTCTCGTTATCAGTTTTATGTATGCGGTTATTTTACGTGCTCGTCGTAAGTATTCATGTACACATACTCTTTATGATTACATGCCCTCCATATCAGATATATCCGACCGGCGATGGCGATTGAATACCGTACAAAATAACTTACCGTTTAACCACCATTGGGCCGTTACTGGCCATGTAAACAGAAAATGCAAAAAAAGTATGCCTTCAAGCTCTAAGATCATATTTAATTGATATTAATAGTTTTTTGATCGATTGATTGAACAATTAGCGTCAGTTTTATGCCATCGAGGGCTAACAGACGATTAGTTAACCTAACCACTGTTTCCTGGTTTTAACCAGTACACGAGCACACCCCATCTCCGCAAGAAACTGATAACTTTCCCACTTGAATCAGTGGTGAGAGACGAATGATATTGAGACACAATGTCGTATATCAATCATCACGGAGACTGTTGCCGGGCGGGGATTCGAACTCACGACCCCTGGGTTGATAGTCAGACGCGTAACCGACTGAGCTAATCGGGCCCGGCTATTAATATTAATATTAATAGTTCTTGTCAGTTTAAGTATTAGTTTCAATTGTAACTTTGATATGCATACGCTTTGTCTTTAGAACATGTTGATTGCAAAATATTATAATGAATAAGAGAGGTCCTCCGTGCTGACTGGTCTGAAGTGTCACCTCACCACTCAAGTCGTAAGTCCGAGTCCCGTTTACTCCAGAGACTTTATATGAGACAATTTGCCAGTTACTTTCGGAAGGTCGGTGGTTCTACTTAGATTCATTCTGAGCAATTTCTCCGCCAATAAAATTGAATATGTCATATATAACCTGAAATGTGTTGTAAAAGTATCGGTAAACCCCAATCAAACAAAGAATTAATAAGTTTCCAAATGAAACATCTATTACGTCAGCTTAAGTACGTATACACATATTGAGATGTTTGGTGAATACGGGGAATGTCTCGCATAACACAAACATTTTTTTATTTTCCAGGCCATGGCTACTGCAGAGAAAAAATCTCCCGAACAGGTACTGCGTGCGCGTGCCCTGAACGGCGACATCGGCACTACATGCCCTTCGGAAGCTAAAATTGTTCGAATATTTACTAGCAGTACATTTACAGGTATGGTGGTCTCGGTAAACGTGTCACACAATTAATTTTGAAAAATGCACATCTGGAACACTGAACACATAACCAATGGTTCTAAAAGCATCTTGTTTCCATAGATTATCATGCACGATAGTGGTATTTATGTTATAAAACTAATACCCGTTAACATATAAAACTGACCCGGTATGCATGATCATTTTTGGTATTACACTTATTATACATCAAATTAGAGATCGTGAAATGATCTTTTCATTTGACGGGTATAACATAATTATGCTGTTGAAATGATAAATATTTATATATTAATTCGACAGATGTCTGTTGTTCCAAATATGCAGGAAAACATGAGGTTGACAAGTTTGCTTTTTCACAATTCCCATGATTTGAAAACATCCCTTCATTTTTGACAATTCTGTCCATTTATTGAAGTGTATCACTACGCGTCTTTAAACTCTTATGTCTTCATCAGACATCACCTAGTGTCAGTCATAGGTATGAATCAGAAGTGACAGTACACTAGGTAAATATATAGATATGGCATTGGGTTATTTGATTTACTACATGGTCCATTATGTAATATACTCATTTTAGACACGAAGCATGAGAGAAACATATTAATGAAGAATGCCTATCCAAGAATCAGGGATCATTGTCGCCAGATTGGTTACGAGTTTCAGGTGGTAGACATGAGGTGGGGAGTCCGTGACGAAGCAACAGATGACCATATGGGCACAGAACTGTGTCTGAAAGAACTTAAGCTATGTCAGAAAGTATCCACTGGACCAAGTTTTGTTGTAAGTAACTTGTTTTTCTTTTTCATTTTATTGGGGTTTTTTTATTGAAAATTACTTTAAAATTTATAATTCATTGTTTAACTATATCGAAAATTAAAGGAAAGTGCAGATATTTAACGGATATAGCGTATTGCACATGGGAAAGACGAATTAGCATCCCTCTCCGAAGGAAGACATATCTTGCAGTACATTACCCATATAAAGAACTATTGGAGTGTCTTTACCAGAACAGGACGTGAATCTTTGGGCCATGGACTAAACATGCTGAGTGACGTTTACTGCAGTATTCGGCACAGACAAATGTTAATGATTCCCGGCGCTATACATACAGAGTGACGCTTACTGCAGTATACGGCACAGACAAATGTTAATGATTCCCGGCGCTATACATACAGAGTGACGCTTACTGCAGTATACGGCACAGACAAATGTTAATGATTCTAGGCGCTGTACATACAGAGTGACACTTACTGCACATACGGCACAGACAAATGTTAATGATTCCCGGCGCTATACATACAGAGTGACGCTTACTGCAGTATACGGCACAGACAAATGCTAATGATTCTAGGCGCTATACATACAGAGTGACGCTTACTGCAGTATACGGCACAGACAAATGTTAATGATTCCCGGCGCTATACATACAGAGTGACACTTACTGCAGTATACGGCACAGACAAATGTTAATGATTCCCGGCGCTTTACATACAGAGTGACGCTTACTGCAGAATACGGCACAGACAAATGTTAATGATTCCCGGCGCTATACATACAGAGTGACGCTTACTGCAGTATACGGCACAGACAAATGTTAATGATTCTAGGCGCTGTACATACAGAGTGACGCTTACTGCAGTATACGGCACAGATTAATGTTAATGATTCCAGACGCTGTATATATAGAGTGACGTTTACTGTAGTATACGGCACAGATTAATGTTAATTATTCCCGGCGCTGTACATACAAAGCAACTGAGCTAGATTATGTACTTAAGCTGGTGTGTTGTTCTCTATTGACATCGTTTTTCTTGTGTGTGGACAATTTCGATAGCACTGTCAATAATTACGCTGATGTACACAAACATTATCGGAAGAACATTCTTACTTCAATAAATATAAGTCATCTCATGGATCAGGGTTAAAATCATCTTAAGTGCTAACTGAATTTGAGTAGTCTATCCAAGAACCTGATATCTCCCAATCAGGTCTATAAACCACCAATGAAAAAGCAGGGAATTATATGCCTGTCCCACTATTCATAACAATTGAACGCTTACTTACCTGTGATGCCATTCAAACTTTCAGTTGAAGCAATAGATGAAATAAATGTTTTATCTTTACAGTCCTTGCTGTCTCATAAGTATGGTTATACGCCTTTCCAGAGGGTTATCGACGCCAACGAATTCGAAACATTACTGAACGGCATTGGCTCAGAGAATATTAAAACTCTTTTGAACAAGTAAGCTAATTTTTTTATGGCTATCTTTAACGTAAACTGGCTAGTTCCTTAGTACAAACACAAACTATACATATAAACATAATCATTATATGTACGCTACAAACACACAGAAGGTAGAGACCCTAAGGATCGCCGTCCTGAAGCAAACAAATTGTAGCAAAACCACCGCTAGCAATACCTAACATGGTTCAAGAGTGCAGCTAATCTCTCTCTTTGCCCCAACGTCACATCGTAAACATGAGACCATTAAAGCATAGGTAACCCCGAAAGACAAATACAAAACCATGCACGTATGCTGTTTTTGTATGCCAGTTTAAAGTCGTGTTATCTGACTGCACGCCACCACTCTTAGTTTTGAAGTTGATAGTTCACAGGCTTTATTTTTCTTGATACCCGTTTAGTTCCTGGTAAGAATACGGCCACGATTAGTCTCTGTAGCGCCGTAGGGATTCCTCAAATTAGTGCCAGTGTCATGTTCAATACTATGTGTCATATTGTGTAGTTATATCATCAAACTGTGTGGTTCCAGCGTGCTTCATGAGTTTGTTTAAACTTATTTACAACTTATACAAACCACGCATGAAGTCTTCCTTGGTAGAACCAGTATTACGATTATGCGAATAGTGTCTGGCTCAAGGCAAGCACACATAGTCGGGGGCGAGGGAGGGATCGAACCCACGTAAATCCGATCCTGGTTTCGATGCTCTACCACTGGACCACGCGCTCCACGAGCCGTGCTACCTGAGTGATAGCGAAATTAGACCATCGCAGCTCATCTTTAGTGAGTAAAAGACGACACATTGAGTAGTTGAGCAGGTATCAAAGTGCTGGGTTCATTCTGCATATTCATTGTTAATGTTTTGTTGTTAATGTTTAGACCAAAGCAACCGGAATGACCACCGTGCCTATAGACACTTACATTTTTTTAATCTATATTCAATTTTTTGTGAGTGTGGAATCTCCTTTTCTCTTAGCATCATATACTATTTTGATTGATACGAGATATTTTTTTTAAACAAATTCCATTAATTCAGCGTTTTTCTGATGAACTACGATGACCTTGTCAACGTTTATTTAAAACTAGATACTTGGAACAATGTTCCACATGCTGTTTTATATAAAGTACAGTTTTTTGCATTGAGTACATACATGCAGAACTTTATTCTCTAGATCTTATGGAAATAGGTAACGTATGCATGTGACTACGACGTCTCTGATGAGTCCAAACACTAGTATCTAGCCTTTAACAATTTAACATGTTTTAGGTTATGCCGTATGGTAAATCTGTTTACGACAACATCGACATCCTGGTAAAACCTTTTTTGCTAATATTACGACATCTTTGTTTTTAATTCATACACACCTTTGTCTTTCTGGTAACATTTTATTATATGTTTAAATGATAGAAACTACTGTAACTCTGGTATCTACATTTTGTAAACATTCGGAATATCTCTTTCAGATGGTATACACGAGATGACAATTGTGTACCGCCGGCCTATGTGCTGTCCTCCATCAGCACCCACTATCCAGACTTTATCTGTACGGATCCTGACAGAAGGAAGAAGGCCAGGACGGTTTGGTGGGAAGAGAGCGAGGCGATGCAGGAAGCTGTAGGTGAATCTGCTTGCAAAGTGTTTGACAAAGAGACAGCAAGAAAATATGTTATGTCAAGTATGTTTATATTATACAATATTATATACCTGTAAGTGAAGAGCCAATCGCATACTCGAGATGTTATCACGTGACCGTATATATTGGAACCAATTCGCGTAGTTCTCAATTCAAGATGGCGGTTAAAATAAAACAAAACAAATTTTGTAGAAATTTAAACGATAATAATACACGGCCGAAAAATTGTTCCGCATGATATTCGAAACGTTGAGATTATCCGAAGATTCATTCGTCTGCCGCTTTGAACTCAGAACTTTTTGACTGTTAAAGAGGCCGGCAGATGATGATATTTCCTTGCTCAGTTTATAAATGCATTCTGAATGAGATAAAGAATACAAATATCATTTACAGTTTGTACAATATGGAAATATTCAATACGGTTTCCACAACCATACATATTCCCATATTGAACAGAACACTTTAAAAAAACCTTTATAACATTCTTAGATGAACGTTAACTACAAAAATCTTCCATAATAACATGTAGGACGAAACGTGGTGCATTTTCATCATTTATTTTATAATTTCAGAAGGATCCGATACAGTGTAATCTTTAATATCAAATATTTACTTGTACATTAAACACAATGGCCATTTTGTACACTATGTTAACTTAGAAATTTATAAATAGAATTTAAGTGTTGGAAGTCTCTGCAATTAGTGACATAAAGAACAGTTGTATTATAAAAAAAAATTAATTTTGAATCTAAAATTAAATAATGTTTTTAAATGTGTTAATGAAATTAATTCTTAAACTCATAAAACAAATGTTATGCCAAACTATTTAATTGAAGAAAAAAAAAAGTATTATGTTTTGAAGTTTAAAAAAACTATAAGACGTGCGTCTGTATTCGTTTACATATCAATGATAAGTTTAAGGAATGAGTTTTATTATTATTTGTTGAGTGTTCGTGAGATATGAACTTACAGCTACCACGTGCAGCACATGCAGCACGTGTAAGTTCATATCTCATGAACGTTCAATAAATTAAAGCCAATATTTGATGTTAATTGCAGTTACTGAAAACGAAACAAAGGAAGGACTTTTAAATCAAAAGGATGCATCAAAACATAGTCTGTGGCTGAAGAGAAATATTGAGCACATTGAAGATCAAGGAGGGAGTTATATTCTGTCTAGATACATCGGTAAGAAGTCATCATTACAATGTTTACAAGTGTAACAGAATAATTAATTATATTTAACTTATATTAACCTATATTAACCCACTTTAACCCATAATAATCTTTAACCTATATCAACCCACTTTAATCCATCATTACTTATATTGTGGAGGGCGTGGTCCAATGGTAGAGTATCGGACCATTGATCTGAGGATCGTGGGTCCCGTCCTCCGTTTCGGCCATGGGTGATGTTCTTGACCAAGACACTTATCCGCATATCCATAGTACTGGTTATACCCAGGAACACTTGTCTAAGTTGTACGAGTTGTTTCACAATTGAACAAAAATAAGTTTAAAATAATCACATAACAGGATACATACTTCCGTTAAAGTAGCAAATCCTTTTCCATTTTATCGTTTTGTAATTTCTTCAATGATATATCCCTTTGATAAACATTCACATTTTTTCCGTGGATAGATTGATTTGAAATTGATTGATTTTTTTTTTTAGAATGGCAGTTTGACGCCATTTTTAAAACTCATGGTAGATTTTATACGGCATATCCGGTTTTATTGGTGGAGGGATATCTCAAAATGAATCTTAGTAGAACCACGGTCTCCCATTTCCAAAACTTCTTACATAATGTTTTATACCGAACTGGGTTCGAACTTGCGTCCTCATCGGCAGAATGAGATAAGAGGTCGTTAGGCGACAGACGCCTTAGACCACCCTACCGCGAAGGATACTTGATTAATTATACTACTCTGGCTTCTGCACAATAACTGGGTACATTTGCATATATCAACACCTTGGTATTTGTATTTTATACAAATGTCTTAGTATAAAGGTAGCGCGTCTGACCATCAATCCAAGAGTCGTGAGTTCGAATACCCGCCTGGCCACATTCCCAATAAGGATTGATATACAGAAGTATGTCTCATTGTCATTCGTCTCTTACCTATGATTTAAATGAGATAGTTATCATTTGCTTGTGGAGATGGATTTGCTCGAGTACCTTCGTTGTATTTTATTATATTTGAGACTTTATAACTATACAAGACTGGGTTTATTAATAGTAATCTTATATAACCAACAGAGTGCATGGGATCAGAAGTTAAATGGAAAAGGTCTCGTCAAATGCTGAAAGAGCTGAAAGAAGACCAAATGGAAAAAGCGTTGGACTCAAGTAAAATCCTTGATTATAGGATCCAGTGGGATCCCAAAACAGGTGAATATGTGTATTATGTTCAATCATTATTAAACGTGTTATAGATTATTATATCACATACATTTTATATGTATGTATGTACGTTTCAAGGATGGCCTGGACACTCGTTATATTTATGTTGCTATTGGAACTGTGTCCTTTTAACATTTTATAGACTATATTTGATATAATATTATGTACAATTTAATATCAAGTAAAGTGTATATAAACAGAACATATATATTTATTTTTTTCTTTTCTTTGTTCATAAAACTAATCGTTAGATATTTATATTGATTTGTCCATTGATTTTTATCAGTTAATTCATTAAGATAGCTAAAAGCGGAATGGTAGTCCAGTGGAAAGAGGTTGCGAGTTCGAGCACCAGCTTGATCCGTTGGCTAGTCCAAAACCAAATTCAGTACTAGGTTCTACCAAGGAAGTTGACTCGAGAGCGGTTCATATCAGCTCTGAGCTTATTGAGATAAGATAAATAAGTATAAAGCTAAGATTGCTTGATAAATTCACAAAATGCACTGGACAGACACCCTGTATTCAAACAATTGTGTAATACTATCAGGTTAATTTCATTTAGTCAATTGTAGGTATGTATTATTGTAAACGTTTTTTTTTCAAAAAAGGAATGTACACACATTATATTTCAGTATACAGCAAAATAATAAGAAGAATTAATCATATATATCTTTATTATGTTTTAAGGGACCCGCGGCAATATGTTTATACACAACGCTTTTCAGAAAAAAAAGCATATATGGACAAGCTTGCATTTATTCAGTATGATGACGATGTCGCCGTTACATCATGACGTAGGCGTTGTGATTGAATACGTATAAGTTGCTTTCTAAATATCAAAAATGGCAAAAATAACGTAATAGTTTTATCTAAAATAATTGGAAAATATAATGTCAAACATAAGCCTAGTTTAAAACTGCCGAGAGGCCCTTCAGGCTTCGCGAACATTAAACTGGCCTAATTGTTTTCAAATGAAAACTCAAAATTCGGGTTTTAATCCTTAAGTATGTCAATATGAATAACAGAAACAGTGTAGACAGATGTGTGGAAATGTGCCATCAACCAGAGTTACCTTTCTTTTAAACTAGCCACACTTATATACATAGTACCTGTGGTATTTTATACTGTTGATATTTTGAGAATTGTTCTACATTGTTATTTTAATATAACGTTAATTCTACTTTTTTTCAGCGAAATCAGGTGAATAGTCACTTACTAACTGCCACCCTCAATCCACCACCCTGACTTCCATACCTGCACTTAAATGTGATAAAATGTAAAAAATCTTAATAGTATATGAAGCGTTTCTTAACAAGCAGTCTGTATAACTTAAACTTTCCACTGCCACCTGGGTCGAACATTACATGAAGCGTTTGCTAACAGTCAAACTTTAGAACTTAAACTTTCCACTGCCACCTGGGTCGAATATTACATGAAGCGTTTCCTAACAGTCAATTTTCAGAACATAAACTTTCCACTGCCACCTGGGCCGAATAATTACATGAAGCGTTTCCCAACACCAATACTTTAGAACTAAATATTTCCAATGGCATCTAGGTAGAACATTACATTAAGCGTTTCCAAACAGTCAAACTTTATAACTTAACATTTCCACTGCCAACTGGGTACAACATTGCATGAAGCGTTCCCAACAGTCAAACTTTATAACTTAAACTGCCCACTGTCCCCGGGTAAAACATTACATAGAGCGTTTCCTAACAATCAAGCGTTTTATTTTAAACTTACCACTGCCACCTGGGTCGAACATTACATGAAGCTTTTCAAAACAGTAAAACTTTTTAACCTAAACTGTCCATTGCCACCCGGGTAGAACATTACATGAAGCGTTTCCTAACAGTCAAGCGTTATAACTTAAACTTTCCACTGCCTCCTGGAACGAACATTACATGAAGCGTTTCCCAACAGTCAAACTTTAGAACTTAAACTTTCCACTGCCACCCTGGTAGAACATTACATGAAGCGTTTCCTGACAGTCAACCTTTGGAACTTAATCTTTCCACTGCCACCTGGATAGAACATTACATGAAGCGTATCCTAAGTCAAGCGTTATAATTTAAACTTTCCATTGCCTCCTGGGTCGAACATTACATGAAGCGTTTCCCAACAGTAAAACAACTTTAGAACTTGACATTTCCACTGCCAACTGGGTAGAACATTACATAAAGCGTTTCCCAGCAATAAAACTTTAAAACTTAAACTTTCCACTGCCACCTGCGTAAAACGACGTACATCTTCGCATAGTAGCTAGGTAAATTGAACATTTCAGATCAATTTATGTGGTCTTAAAAGATATTATCACTCAAGTTCTCGTAAACAACTTACTTACACATGCATGCAGAACATGTATGGCAATACCATGGTTCATTGTAAGGTGGTTTCTTAGTTGCCATAATATGGTGTATGCAAATCGTGTTTGTATGTGTGCGTGTTTGTATGTGTGCGTGTGTGTGTGTGTGTGTGTGTGTGCGTGCGTGCGTGCGTGCGTGCGTGTGTGCGTGTGTGTGTGAATTTTACAATATATCATTCATATTAGTACATATACGAGTATTTAGCATACATTTAACAATAAAGCATTTAGTCATAAGAAATATATAGAAAGGATACAGAAAAAAATCAGAATCTTGTGTAAATCTGCTTCCGTAATAGTTATTTTGCATTTCATATTATAATAGACGTTATCATATTGTTCCGTAATAAATTCAGATTGGCCATATATGCAGTAATTAAAGCATAATTATTTCAAATAAAGATCACCTGTGACAGAAGAGACAATGCCAAAGACGGAAATTTTGCAGGTGTTAGAGTGTACATAAATTCATATAATGCATTTTTTGTTGATTCAAGGACCCGACATCAATTATCGAATTCGCTCAGTTCAAGAACTTGTCTTAGATATTATGGTTACATAACAACTGTGTAAGTTTAATGAAGATAAAATATACTTTTGAATACAAGAGTGCGCACACCACCAAATACACATTTTTTTTGACAGTACAAGGGTCATGATTTTGACAATATGTATCCGACTGGCCTGTTCAAGAACTCGTTCACTTTATTATGGTTACATAATAACTGGGTCAGTATGTCGATGATTGAATAAAAATCGCAAATGCTTGATACACACAAGGTCAAAAAACACAGTTTTTGACAATTCAAGGGCCGTAACTCCAACACTAACTATCCGATTTTGCCAGTTCAAAAACGTGTCCAAGTTATTATAGTTATATAACTACTGTGTAAATTTATTGTTATTTTATTCGTATTTGGCGGTTGCATTGAACACCTCTATGGTGCAAGTGATCTGCTTATGGCTATATAAATTGACCTGACGCGAGCTGTCAATCAAATAAGTCGATAATCCAATCAGCAATCGAAATTGGTTGGTACATCGTCATTTTCCTTAGACAAACTAACGGTCCATTAGTAAATACTTGATTGTAGTTACAAATTGTATTTACTTGGACAAACGACGCCACGTGACCAGAGGGCAGAGCTATAATCACTGTCGCGTTAGGTCATGATTCCATGCACATGTACGAGTATATGGTAAATATCTTACGTTTGCATTGTGTGTGTGTGTGCGCGCGCGCGCGTGTGTGTGTGTGTGTGTGTGTGTGTG
Organism: Panopea generosa; assembly: GCA_029582155.1. NCBI lineage: Eukaryota > Metazoa > Mollusca > Bivalvia > Adapedonta > Hiatellidae > Panopea > Panopea generosa. The sequence continues at coordinate 49,052,534 of CM055899.1, forward strand.
TGTGTGAGTGTTTGTGTGTGTGAAATTGCACTCTAACGTACTGTTTAAAGGGAATCACGTGCACTGTTTATTCATACACAGTGTTTTAATACCGCAAATTAACAATTAGTAATTTTGATTTAAATATATTTAAAAACTAGCAATCACGCACGACGGCTAATTGTTGTTATTGAGTTTGTGAACATGATAGCGTGAATATAAACACTGTAACTTTTGGATTCTTTTATGAAAATTTCACCACTCAGTTTTAGATAAATACCGCATTTGTACATGTGTATGGCAAATATGATGTTACTCACAGTTGAATTTACTTATAAATTTATTATATTAATGTCACATAATGTCCGATTCTATTTAAATTTCTCTCTTTTAATACAATAAAATTTAATTAATAATCTACTGGTTTGGTATGAAAGTAACTTGCACATGTTTATTTATTCGTAAAATTGAACAGTTATTCACCATATTAACTATTATGTGCAGATAGCAGTCGACTATTTGAATAGTAGAAATAGTATTTGAAAAGAATCTCTCTCCCTGAGAAATTCGATTATAGAAATGTAATGTAAGAAGTATTATGTTGATTTTGATGTGTATTTTGTACTTCATAAATTATGTAAATTCTGTGTTCATGTGTATTATTTATTATATGCCATGGCCATGTATTCTCATTATTTGCTTTGTAAATGGCCAAAAGCACTTTTGTAGCCGATTGCTTAATAAATTGAGTTGGACTGAGTTGTTAATGATACATGTTTGAATGATATAGATATCGACCCGGAGATAACTGTTGAACACAAAGAAAGTGTGAAACAAAGTACACGTTTTAGTCATGACAGAAGGCATTGTTAGTGATATATGTTTGAATGATAAAGGTAATCGACCCGGACACTTCTGTTGAACACAAAGAAAATGTGAAACAAAGTACACATTTCAGCAATGACAAGGCGTTGTAAATGATATATGTTTGAACACAAAGAAAGTGTGAAACAAAGTACACGTTTCAGCCATGACAAAAGGCGTTGTTAATGATATATGTTTGAATGATGTAGGTATCGACTCGTACACTTCTGTTGAACACAAAGAAAGTGTGAAACAAAGTACACGTTTCAGCAATGACAGAAGGCTTTGTTAATGATATATGTTTGAATGATATAGGTATCGACCCGGACACTTCTGTTGAGCACAAAGAAAGTGTGAAACAAAGTACACGTTTCAGCCATGGCAAAAGGCGTTGTTAATGATATATGTTTGAATGATATAGGTATCGACCCGGACACTTCTATTGAGCACAAAGAAATTGTGAAACAAAGTACACGTTTCAGCCATGACAGAAGACGTTGTTAATGATATATGTTTGAATGATATAGGTATCGACCCGGACACTTCTGTTGAGCACAAAGAAAGTGTGAAACAAAGTACACGTTTCAGCCATGACAGAAGGCGTTTTTAATGATATATGTTTGAATGATATATGTATCGACCCGGACACTTCTGTTGAGCACAAAGAAAGTGTGAAACAAAGGACACGTTTCAGCCATGACAGAAGGCATTGTTAGTGATATATGTTTGAATGATATAGGTATCGACCCTGACACTTCTGTTGAGCACAAAGAAATTGCGAAACATAGTACACATTTTAGCCATGATAGAAGGTGTTGTTAATGATATATGTTTCGACCCGGACACTTTTGTTGAACACAAAAAACGTGTGAAACAAAGTACACGTTTCAGCCATGACAGAAGACGTTGTTAATGATATATGTTTGAATGATATAGGTATCGATCCGGAAACTTCCGTTGAACACAAAGAATACCTGGAGAAGATATGTGCAGATTTTATTCAAAGTATGACTGACATGATTGACGAGTCTGTAGCAGAGAGGAAAAAACTGGACAATCCTCTTGTAGCAGAATGCTGTCAGCATATTAAGTTTTGCCAAACTAAATGTGAAAATTTCCACGGAAGAGAAGAGACTTTGAAGGTTTTCATTTTAATTTTTTAATAAACCTAAAACATTCCCTTCTGTACGGAGTTATGTCATTTAGTTCTGTTGATTTTTTATAAACAGACGATCTGAACAGTCAAGTAATATATCTAATTTAAATTTAATATTTATAAAACATTGCCATATTGATGATAAAGATGCTGTTGTATGGTGCTTAGCGTCGCTTTCAACAAGTTTTAAGTCATGTCACGACGGTTTCTACTTGATACAGTTTTCTAAGCGCTGTCACACCGAAGTATCATGCCGCAGACATATAGTATGATACCCCACCCAGTCACATTATACTGACAGCGATACCCCACCAAGTTTATACTGAAACGGGGTCGACCAGACCTAGAACTATCCTCTAAATGCTGAGTGCAAAGCAAGGAAGGTTCTTATAGTTGAGTATTACCCGGCTGGGGATCAAACCCGCAACCCCCGCATTTGTGGCGTACTCTTTACCACTAAACCATCGCTGCAGTTTGCCATATTGTTAATGGCTGGCAATAAAAAAAATCGGATTTTGTTTCTATTCCTGTAAGTTTTTTTTCTTTATTGCTTTCTAAAACATTGGAACATTGAGAAATAAGTATATATTGTTTAGGGACAATTAAATCGTTATAAAAAAAAAAAATAAGAAACACGGAACTCAACCAAGAAAAGAAAATAATAGACTCTGATTTATTGAATTTGTTCATGTGTCATAGGTAGATCCAGTAATAAACAATTGCGGATAACGGGTCTTGCTAAAGGGTATCTTATAAAGGTGGAGGGTCATTGGTTTGATGTGCTACCACTGCACCACGATCCCCACACCGACTTTAGCGGGTTCTTTTCTTAGCAACATTGGAACTTTGAGCTCAATGATAACAATGAACCAGAAAAAAGTAAAAACATGTCAAAGTACCTTTGAAGGTAACAATAAATACCGAGTTGTATCATTGTCACATATATAGCAAATCTTCAAAATATTATAAGCAAAATAGAAATATTTATATGCTTTTGATTTTCAGCAAATTGAGACCTACATTAAGGGAAACAGTTTGGAACCCCTTGTTGTTCATGGGGCTAGTGGTACTGGAAAAACTTCAATCATGGCAATGGCCGCGAAGAAGGTTAAATCGTGGACATCATATAGTCCACTGGTTGTGTTGAGGTGAATATATAATTAAAGCAGATATAATTAAGACCAAAGTGTGTGCATTGTGTATAAAACATGGTACATACTAGGGAAAACAAACTAAGCACATTGCCTTTATTGAAATGTAATGGCATTGTGTTAAACAATCCATTGACTCACAACAATCCAATCTTTTAACGAATGTAATCCGCAAATGAAAATTGTATGTTACACAATTTTGTAACACTACTTTGATAGTAGTGTTACAAAATTATGTAATTCACAATTCAGTTTAACACGCTACTTTTGCTATTATTCAATTCAATGTTCCTTGAATGCTTGTGATATGCATTGTGTATAGAATATGTTTAAACTAACTGATTATTACAAAAAATGTGTATAAGTAGTTTTATTTATGAATTCTTTTTAAAATAATGTTTGATAGATTAGTGGGGAAATTATATACTGCGGGTTTTGTAGTTTAATAAGCCGTAGTGTTTAGTCTCTTTGATGTTGCCAACCAGGGTATACATGTTTATACAATACTCTGCATTTAGTCGAATAAAACATCTATGTTAGATAGTTGCGTTATTAATACAATGTGCAATACATTTATGTAATAACCTTAGATTTATGATATTGGTAAGGAGCTAGAAAATCCTTTGATTATCGTGATGTTTATTTACGCATAAGAACTGCTTTATTTATGTGATATTACATTTGATTTAAATAAATGTACATTTGTATATATATTTGCATGGATGACTTATAGGACAATTAGTGTGTTCTGTTAAGTTGCATATTTACGTACATGTATATACATTTACACATGTCACTATACTAGAAACTGTTTACTTACATATACGGAAAGGCCGCCGGCTGAGTTTGATTTTGTTTTAGTGACATTTTTAAATTCTCTACTCAATTTCGTCAGATAATCTTGGATCCTTAATTGTATCATGTCATATCTTTACAGGTTTATAGGGACATCACCTAATAGTTCGTCTCTTATACCGCTTCTTCACAGCGTGACGTCACAGATCCTGACAGTTTACAATCAACGTCCATTTCCCCAGACACAGGTGTTCTTTATTGAGTAGAAATACCTACAAATATAAATATTTAAAACGTCATACCGTTAATGTCGTCATTATAATTAGTCCTATACCGGTATTTCGGAGAGAACTATAGGTTTACTCTCCGTCTGTCTGTCAATCCGTCTGGCAATACATGTCTTTTTTCAGTCCGACTAACATTGTGGTTGCTCTGGCAACAAAATAGGTAAAATTACAGATACACCCTGAATCTTGTGGTAACATAAAAAGAATCAAGGTGCATTTGTGAAACTTTGTGAATAAAGGGCAATAAGACAATAATGCAGGTCATTCAATTGTGTTAGTTTGACAAAAATTGCGGTTGCCATGGCAACAAAATTGGTCAAATTACATATACAATCTGGATCTTGTGGAAACACAAAAAAATAGTAACGGTACATTTGTGAAACAATGCATGTAAATAGAGGGCAATAAGAAAATCCTGCACATCGTTTTTGTTGTTGTTTTTTCGATCGGACAAAACAATGTGATTGTTATGGCAACACAACTTGCACACCTGTAGGGATGTATATATTGCTTGCAATACTTCAATGTCTTTTTTTGTGTTTTACAAATACCATTGTTTGTTTCATACACTGCTTAATATTTATTATGATACATATCGAGGAATTAGTGCAAAACTGGTCTTACATCATTAAGACAAAACGTGTAGATGGATGAGTATTGCGCTAATATTGTGTAAAATATCACACATGCCCCCACTTTATTACATCACAACGACAACTACGAGTTATACAAGTATGGCCAGCAATTGTTTTAAATTTTAGACCACGTGGTACCTTATAAGACAGCATAGTGTTTCTTGCAGGACCTGAGATTTGCAATGCAAGCATTTCACCTTGCACTTCTAAAGAGCCAAAAAAACAAACCGCTTGTGATATTCCTGGACTCGCTTGACCAGTTAGACCCGGCATACGACGCACGGTCATTGACGTGGCTGCTGAAGAAATTTGCGCCATCAACCAAAATTGTTGTATCCACACTTCCGGAAGACAAGTACGAATGCTTTCCAACTTTAAAGGTACGGTAACGATGTTGTTTTAGTATTGTATGTGCCGGTTGACGTCTGTAGTTTTTATCTACAAAAGCTGTAGTGTTAAGACATTCATTGTTCTCATACCGTCATTGGAATTCTTTATGATCTTTGTCTTAATTGTGACCTTCGTTTCATTGGAATAGTACGTCTCGTACTGGACATAGACCTGTATTGTTTTCATGTATACCATATTAGTGTTGTATGCGCCGTTATGCTAGCTGAACATATTATATGTCAATGACAAGATAAAGTCTTGTTATTGAACTTATATAATTTGGTTAACTGACAATGTCTCGAATAACACGCTTGTTTGTTCAAGTAAAAATTAACATTAATTTGATCGCTTTCTTTTTATCTTTACAGGGTTGTTAGATTAGTTTTATATCTAAGGTCATTTGCCTCCAACTTAGATATTATGCAATATGGAAAATACTTTATCATTTTTTTTTCTTTAGAAGGCTTGTTTTCAAATGCCTTTATTGGGTCATTTTTTAATGATAATAAATTATTTTCAAACAATTCTGGATTATAATCAGATTACTTTTAAGTAACATGACATATGTCCAGATATAACGTTCATGGACCCAGCTGGACTCGAAACCACGACAACAGTAGTAAGATGATAGGCCAGTTACGGAGTGATACGTATGGAATGTAACATACGACATAAACGACAGCTAATGTGAGTTTTGTCTTGCAACAGTAAATGATAATTTATATCAACAGAGATACATCAAGACGGAATCCAACTTCGTCGATGTGCCTGTTCTAGAGAAGGATGACGTCAGCACTATACTGTCTATGTGGTTAGCAGCTAAAGAGCGCCGCCTTACGGACACTCAACTGAAGATCGTGACGGATGCTTTCAACAAATGGCCTACGCCATTGTTTCTAAAGGTAAGGTAGTTATTGACATAGTATTATTAGTATAATTCAACTCTATTTACACTCTCTTGTTTTATGACAAAAAAGGAAAGAGAGAGGTTGGGTATACCCTTAGTCAGGTTGAGGCTCCCTAGTGGCATTATTTGCTTCTGAGCGTTGCAAGGCTGTATTTATCTGTATGTACACTCGAGAGATATGAAAACGCAGCTGATTAAGCTATATGAAATTAAAACATATTTAGCACGAGCGTATATATTATATACATATCCTACAGTTACTATTATATGTTGGTGTTATTGGTTGTTTTCTTGAGACCTCCTGCATTGATGTCACATCTAACATTTCTAAGTAAGTCTCCTCTTAATGCTGCGTTGCGTTTTCATATCTCTTCCTGTGTTGCGTTTTCATATCTCCCTGTGTTGCGTTTTCATATCTCTTCCTGTGTTGCGTTTTCATATCTTCCTGCGTTGCGTTTTCATATCTCTTCCTGCGTTGCGTTTTCATATCTTCCTGTGTTGCGTTTTCATATCTTCCTGTGTTACGTTTTCATATCTCCTCCTGTGTTGCGTCTTCATATCTCTTGAGTGTATATAATGTTTTATTCTGAGTAATATACATATTGATTACATGCACGTTATTGTTGTCATGGTTACTGGTTACTGTACTTTTAGTATGCTACATCTCTTGTTGGGACATCATATGTACTTATTAAAGTGTGTGTGTAAATGTGTATTATATAAAAAATTATGTACCTACTGTTTATTTTTTAAATATTTGTTTACGCTAAACTATTAATTACCATGATGATAGTTGAAAGCAGTTTCGTTGATAAAACATTCATATAATTGACGTGCTCAAGAGCCGTTATCATATTGTAAAGGAGTAGAGGTCTTGATATGGCGTCGTTGACCACCCGGAAGACTAACAAGCATTGTTGTAAATAGCTTTGCGTATTCTCTGTAAGCAGTAATGCTTTTGTTCATCATTGTTTAGTTGTCGTTCGACGAGGCTTCGACGTGGACATCATTTGCGGCCCCTGACAAGTTGGTTCTCCAGGACACCGTGAGGGCCAGTATCGAGTTCCTCTTTCAGAAGCTGGAAAAACTTCATGGACAGATGCTAGTTTCCCGGGCACTATCCTATCTCACCTTAGGTAATATTTTAACTTTTTTTTCAGAAACAAAACAAAATTGTATTCGTCAGAGATGTATTTCAATTCAATTAAAAAGTATATTTGTAACAAATACTAATGGCGACTGATGCGTTTTTTATGTTTTTCCATTGCATGTAGTTCAGATTAACACTTTTGTGAAGATCTTAAAATACATTTACATGTAACAGGATTTTGTACTCTTGTTATAAAATAATATGTTACAGTCTCATCATGAAGGGTAATGAAAGTGCAACACCCTTTCACGTTCACTATTTCGGCGTTAGCATTTTGTATTTACATGTATTTATATTCAACACGTTTGGCCAAAGTTAATGTCCGTATAATAAAACAAAATTCAAACTCACATAATTTAAATCATTTGATACAAATTGCCATATCATTACAGCGCATAACGGAGCTACGGAAGCAGAACTCGAGGATATTTTGTCGTGCGATGATGACGTTCTGAATGACGTATACATGTACTGGACGCCACCTCTGAGACGGTTACCTCCCTTACTCCTTGTCCGAATAAAAACAGATCTCAGCCAGTACCTTGGTAAATATTGTATATTTAAACAGAATTAATTGGTGCTTAAGTAAACTCGGAATACATAAGTATTTATAATAACTTTATTATTTCAAATACTTTCTTAATCAAATAATTTGGATTTCATTGTCAAACAATTACAAACACATACTTACTTCATAATGTTAAAGCTCTTGAATAAAGAGCGATTCCGAACTATAAAGACACAAAGACAATTCATAACATTGTCTAATGACAGCAGAACGAATAACATTGTGGGCATCTCATTTGTTGTTGTGGTATAATGTTTTAAAGTATAAAAATGGATTCATTTACTGAACGTTTGCAAGGAAAGACATATGTCCCTAAACCTGATGTTGACACTATGGAGGATGGCCACTTTCAGGTAGATACTCTCTTGATAAAAAGAAAACAAGAATAAAACATAAGAAATAAACGCGGTAAACCAAATATTGAAAAAAAGTGTTACGTCGATCTGGAATGGTAATAAAATATAAAAACTTGTACATGGTAATAATTATAGAAACATAGTAAGAGCCTAATTTTAATATTGAAAATAAGAAAGTATATGCCAATCAAGAGATGTAACATTGAAAGGACACATGGCATCACGACAGCATACATGTAGATAGAATCAAGAATCTAAATATAGAAAAATACTGATAAATATAGATATGGATTGATCCTCCCCCTATTCGAAACTCATGAATCCGCTTACATGGAGTGACAGTTTAAGTGTCATTCTATTATTAATAAATAGTCTTAAATCTATATATGGTATTGTCTTTACGTCTTTGAATAGCCTTGAATCTATCAATGGTTATGTCTTTATGTCTTCAAATAGCCTTGAATCTATATATGGTTATGTCTGTATATCTTCGAATAGCCTTGAATCTAAATATGTATATGTCTTTATGTCTTCAAATAGCCTTGAATCTATATATGGTATTGTCTATTTGTCTCCGAATAGTCTTGAATCTATATAAGGTTATGTCTGTATGTCTTCGAATAGTCTTGAATCTATATATGGTTATGTCTGTCTGTCTATGAATTGTCTTGAATCTATATATGGTTATGTCTGTATGTCTTCGTATAACCTTAAATCTATATATGGTTATGTCTGTATGTCTTAGAATAGCCTTGAATCTATATATGGCTATGTCTGTATGTCTTCTAATAGCCTTGAATCTATATATGGTTATGTCTTTATGTCTTCAAATAGCCTTAAATTTATATATGGTTATGGCTGTATGTCTTTGAATTGTCTTGAATCTATATATGGTTTTGTCTGTATGTCTGTATGTCTTCGTATAACCTTAAATCTATATATGGTTATGTCTGTATGTCTTCAAATAGTCTTGAATCTATATATGGTTATGTCTGTATGTCTTCGAATAGTCTTGAATCTATATATGGTATTGTATATTTGTCTTCGAATAGTCTTGAATCTATATATGGTTATGTCTATATGTCTTCGAAAAGCCTTGAATCTATAAATGGTTATGTCTTTATGTCTTCAAATAGCCTTGAATCTATATATGGTTTTGTCTGTATGTCTTCAAATTGTCTTGAATCTATATATGGTTATGTCTATATGTCTTCGAATAGCCTTGAATCTATATATGGTTATGTCTGTGTGTCATTGAATTGTCTTGAATCTATATATGGTTATGTCTGTATGTCTTCGAATAGCCTTGAATCTATATATGGTTATGTCTTCATGTCTTCAAATAGCCTTGAATCTATATATGGTTATGTCTGTATGTCTTTGAATTGTCTTGAATCTGTATATGGTTATGTCTGTATGTTTTTCGTATAACTTTAAATCTATATATGGTTATGTCTGTATGTCTTCGAATAGCCTTGAATCTATATATGGTTATGTCTGTATGTCTTCGAATAGCCTCGAATCTATATATGGTTATGTCTTTATGTCTTCAAATAGCTTTGAATCTATATATGGTTATGTCTGTATGTCTTTCAATTGTCTTGAATCTATATTTGGTTCTGTCTGTATGTATTCGTATAACCTTAAATCTATCTATGGTTATGTCTGTATGTCTTCGAATAGTCTTGAATCTATATATGGTTATGTCTGTATGTCTTTGAATTGTCTTGAATCTATATTTGGTTATGTCTGTATGTCTTCATATAACCTTCAATCTTTATATGGTTATGTCTGTATGTCTTCGAATAGTCTTGAATCTATATATGGTTATGTCTGTATGTCTTTGAATTGTCTTGAATATATATATGATTATGTCTGTATGTCTATGTATAACCTTAAAACTATATATGGTTATGTCTCTATGACTTCGAATAGCCTTGAATCTATCTATGGTTATGTCAGTTTGTCTTTGAATTGTCTTGAATCTATATTTGGTTCTGTCTGTATGTCTTTGTATAACCTTAAATCTATATATGGTTATGTCTGTATGTCTTCGAATAGTCTTGAATCTATATATGGTTATGTCTGTATGTCTTTGAATTGTCTGGAATCTATATTTGGTTATGTCTGTATGTCTTCGTATATCCTTCAATCTATATATGGTTATGCCTGTATGTCTTCGAATAGTCTTGAATCTATATATGGTTATGTCTGTATATCTTTGAATTGTCTTGAATCTATATATTGTTCTGTCTGTATGTCTTCGTATAACCTTAAATCTATGAATGATTATGTCTGTATGTCTTCGAATAGCCTTGAATCTATATATGGTTATGTCTGTATGTCTTCGAATAGCCTTGAATCTAAATATGGTTATGTCTTTATGTCTTCAAATAGCCTTGAATCTATATATGGTATTGTCTATTTGTCTTCGAATAGTCTTGAATCTATATAAGGTTATGTCTGTATGTCTTCGAATAGCCTTGAATCTATATATGGTTATGTCTGTATATCTTCGAATAGTCTTGAATCTATATATGATTTTGTCTGTATGTCTTCGAATAGCCTTGAATCTATATATGCTTATGTCTGTTTGTCTTAGAATAGCCTTGAATCTTTATATGGTTATGTCTGTATGTCTTAGAATATATATATGTTTATGTCTGTATGTCCTCCAATAGCCTTGAATCTATATATGGTTATGTCTGTATGTCTTCGAATAACCTTGAATCTATATAAGGTTATGTCTGTATGTCTTCGAATAGCCTTGAATCTATATATGGTTATGTCTGTATGTTGTCGAATAGTCTTGAATCTATATATGATTTTGGCTGTATGTCTTCGAATAGCCTTGAATCTATATATGAATATGTCTGTATGTCTTCGTATAGTCTTGAATCTATATATGGTTATGTATGTTTGTCTTCGTATAGTCTTGAATCTATATATAGTTATGTTTGTATGTCTTCGAATAGCCTTCAATCTATATATGGTTATGTCTGTATGTCTTCAAATAGCCTTGAATCTAAATATTGTTATGTCTTTATGTCTTCGAATAATCTGGAATCTATAGATGGTTTTGTCTCTATGTCTTCGAATAGCCATTAATCTATATATGCTTATGTCTGTTTGTCTTAGAACAGCCTTGAATCTATATATGGTTATGTCTGTATGTCTTAGAATAGCCTTGAATCTATATATGGTTATCTCTGTATGTCTTCGAATAGCCTTGAATCTATATATGGTTATGTCTGTATGTCCTCGAATATCCTTGAATCTATCTATGGTTATGTCTGTATGTCTTCGAATAGCCTTGAATCTAAATTTGGTTATGTCTGTATGTCTTCGAATAGCCTTGAATCAATATATGGTTATGTCTGTATGTTGTCGAATAGTCTTGAATCTATATATGGTTTTGGCTGTATGTCTTCGAATAGCCTTGAATCTATATATGGTTATGTCTGTATGTCTTCGAATAATCTTGAATCTATATATGGTTATGTCTTTATGTCTTCAAATAGCTTTGAATCTATATATGGTTATGTCTGTATGTCTTTCAATTGTCTTGAATCTATATTTGGTTCTGTCTGTATGTATTCGTATAACCTTAAATCTATATATGGTTATGTCTGTATGTCTTCGAATAGTCTTGAATCTATATATGGTTATGTCTGTATGTCTTTGAATTGTCTTGAATCTATATTTGGTTATGTCTGTATGTCTTCATATAACCTTCAATCTTTATATGGTTATGTCTGTATGTCTTCGAATAGTCTTGAATCTATATATGGTTATGTCTGTATGTCTTTGAATTGTCTTGAATATATATATGATTATGTCTGTATGTCTTTGTATAACCTTAAAACTATATATGGTTATGTCTCTATGACTTCGAATAGCCTTGAATCTATCTATGGTTATGTCAGTTTGTCTTTGAATTGTCTTGAATCTATATTTGGTTCTGTCTGTATGTCTTTGTATAACCTTAAATCTATATATGGTTATGTCTGTATGTCTTCGAATAGTCTTGAATCTATATATGGTTATGTCTGTATGTCTTTGAATTGTCTGGAATCTATATTTGGTTATGTCTGTATGTCTTCGTATAACCTTCAATCTATATATGGTTATGCCTGTATGTCTTCGAATAGTCTTGAATCTATATATGGTTATGTCTGTATGTCTTTGAATTGTCTTGAATCTATATATTGTTCTGTCTGTATGTGTTCGTATAACCTTAAATCTATGAATGATTATGTCTGTTTGTCTTCGAATAGCCTTGAATCTATATATGGTTATGTCTGTATGTCTTCGAATAGCCTTGAATCTAAATATGGTTATGTCTTTATGTCTTCAAATAGCCTTCAATCTATATATGATATTGTCTATTTGTCTTCGAATAGTCTTGAATCTATATAAGGTTATGTCTGTATGTCTTCGAATAGCCTTGAATCTATATATGGTTATGTCTGTATATCTTCGAATAGTCTTGAATCTATATATGATTTTGTCTGTATGTCTTCGAATAGCCTTGAATCTATATATGCTTATGTCTGTTTGTCTTAGAATAGCCTTGAATCTTAATATGATTATGTCTGTATGTCTTAGAATCTATATATGTTTATGTCTGTATGTCCTCGAATAGCCTTGAATCTATATATGGTTATGTCTGTATGTCTTCGAATAGCCTTGAATCTATATAAGGTTATGTCTGTATGTCTTCGAATAGCCTTGAATCTATATATGGTTATGTCTGTATGTTGTCGAATAGTCTTGAATCTATATATGGTTTTGGCTGTATGTCTTCGAATAGCCTTGAATCTATATATGAATATGTCTGTATGTCTTCGTATAGTCTTGAATCTATATATGGTTATGTATGTTTGTCTTCGTATAGTCTTGAATCTATATATGATTATGTCTGTATGTCTTCGAATAGCCTTGAATCTATATATGGTTATGTCTGTATGTCTTCAAATAGCCTTGAATCTAAATATTGTTATGTCTTTATGTCTTCGAATAATCTGGAATCTATATATGGTTTTATCTCTATGTCTTCGAATAGACATTAATCTATATATGCTTATGTCTGTTTGTCTTAGAACAGCCTTGAATCTATATATGGTTATGTCTGTATGTCTTAGAATAGCCTTGAATTTATATATGGTTATGTCTGTATGTCTTCGAATAGCCTTGAATCTATATATGGTTATGTCTGTATGTCCTCGAATATCCTTGAATCTATCTATGGTTATGTCTGTATGTCTTCGAATAGCCTTGAATCTATATTTGGTTATGTCTGTATGTCTTCGAATAGCCTTGAATCAATATATGGTTATGTCTGTATGTTGTCGAATAGTCTTGAATCTATATATGGTTTTGGCTGTATGTCTTCGAATAGCCTTGAATCTATATATGGTTATGTCTGTATGTCTTCGAATAATCTTGAATAATCTATATATGGTTTTGTCTGTATGTCTTCGAATAGCCTTGAATCTATTGATGGTTATGTCTGTATGTCTTCGAATAGTCTTGAATCTATATAGGGTTTTGTCTGTATGTCTTCGAATAGCCTTGAATCTATATATGTTTATGTCTGTATGTCTACGAATAGCCTTGAATCTATATATGGTCATGTATGTATGTCTTCGAATAGTCTTGAATCTATACATGGTTTTGTCTGTATGTCTTCCAATAGTCTTGAATCTATACATGGTTATGTCTGTATGTTTTCGAATAGCCTTGAATCTATACATGGTTATGTCTGTATGTCTTCGAATAGTCTTGAATCTATACATGGTTTTGTCTGTATGTCTTCGAATAGTCTTGAATCTATACATGGTTATGTCTGTATGTTTTCGAATAGCCTTGAATCTATACATGGTTATGTCCGTATGTCTTCAAATAGTCTTGAATCTATATATGGTTATGTCTGTATGTCTTCGAATAGACTTGAATCTATATATGGTTATGTATGTTTGTCTTCGAATAGCCTTGAATCTATATATGGTTATGTATGTTTGTCTTCGAATAGCCTTGAATCTATATATGGTTATGTCTGTATGTATTCGAACAGTCTTGAATCTATAGATGGTTTTGTCTGTATGTCTTCGAATAGCCTTGAATCTATATATGGTTTTGTCTGTATGTCTTCGAATAGTCTTGAATCTATATATGGTTATGTATGTATGTCTTCGTATAGCCTTAAATCTATATATGATTATGTTTGTATATCTTCGAATAGTCTTGAATCTACATATGGTTATGTCTGTATGTCTTTGAATAGTCTTGAATCTATATAAGGTTATGTCTGTATGTCTTCGAATAGCCTTGAATCTATATATGGTTATGTCTGTATGTCTTCGAATAGCCTTGAATCTATATATGGTTTTGTCTGTATGTCTTCCAATAGCCTTGAATCTATACATGATTATGTCTGTATGTCTTCGTATAGTCTTGAATCTATATATGGTTATGTAAGTTTGTCTTCGTATAGTCTTGAATCTATATATGGTTATGTCTGTATGTCTTCGTATAACCTTAAATCTATATATGGTTTTGTCTGTATGTCTTCCAATAGTCTTGAATCTACATATGGTTTTGTCTGTATGTCTTTGAATAGTCTTGAATCTATATAAGGTTATGTATGTATCTCTTCGAATAGTCTTGAATCTACATATGGTTATGTCTGTATGTCTTTGAATAGTCTTGAATCTATATATGGTTATGTATGTTTGTCTTCGTATAGTCTTGAATCTATACATGGTTATGTCTGTATGTCTTCGTATAACCTTAAATCTATATATGGTTATGTCTGTATGTCTTTGTATAACCTTAAATCTATATATGGTTATGTCTGTATGTCTTCGAATAGTCTTAAATCTATATATGGTTATGTCTGTATGTCTTCGAATAGCCTTGAATCTATGGATGGTTTTGTCTGTATGTCTTCGAATTGCCTTAAATCTATATATGGTTATGTCTGTGTGTCTTCGTAAAGGCTTGAATCTATATATGGTTATGGCTGTGTGTCTTCGAATAGTCTTGAATCTACATATGGTTATGTCTGTATGTCTTTGAATAGTCTTAAATCTATATATGGTTATGTCTGTATGTCTTCGAATAGCCTTGAATCTATATATGGTTTTGTCTGTATGTCTTCGAATTGCCTTAAATCTATATATGGTTATGTCTGTGTGTCTTCGTAAAGGCTTGAATCTATATATGGTTATGGCTGTGTGTCTTCGAATAGTCTTGAATCTACATATGGTTATGTCTGTATGTCTTTGAATAGTCTTGAATCTATATATGATTATGTCTGTATGTCTTTGTATAGTCTTTAATCTATATATGGTTATGTAAGTTTGTCTTCATATAGTCTTGAATCTATATATGGTTATGACTGTATGTCTTCGTATAACCTTAAATCTATATATGGTTATATCTGTATGTCTTCGAATAGCCTTGAATCTACATATGGTTATGTCTGTATGTCTTTGAATAGTCTTGAATCTATATAAGGTTATGTATGTATGTCTTCGAATAGCCTTGACTCTATATATTGTTATGTCTGTATGTCTTCGAATAGTCTTGAATCTACGTATGGTTATGTCTGTATGTCTTTGAATATTCTTGAATCTATACAAGGTTATGTCTGTATGTCTTCGAATAGCCTTGAATCTATATATGGTTATGTATGTATGCCTTCGAATAGCTTTGAATCTACATATGGTTTTGTCTGTATGTCTTCGAATAGCCTTGAATCTATATATGAATATGTCTGTATGTCTTCGTATAGTTTTGAATCTATATATGGTTATGTATGTTTGTCTTCGTATAGTCTTCAATCTATATATGGTTATGTCTGTATGTCTTCATATAACCTTAAAATCTATATACGGTTATGTCTGTATGTCTTCGTATAACCTTAAATCTATATATGGTTATGTCTGTATGTTTTCGAATAGTCTTGAATCTATATATGGTTATGTCTGTATGTCTTCGAATAGCCTTGAATCTATATATGGTTTTGTCTGTATGTCTTCGAATAGCCTTGAATCTATATATGGTTATGTCTGTATGTCTTTGAATAGTCTTGAATCTATTGATGGTTATGTCTGTGTGTCTTCGTAAAGGCTTGAATCTATATATGGTTATGTCTGTATGTCTTCGAATAGTCTTGAATCTACATATAGTTATGTCTGTATGTCTTTGAATAGTCTTGAATCTATATATGATTATGTCTGTATGTCTTTGAATAGTCTTGAATCTATTGATGGTTATGTCTTTGTGTCTTCGTATAGGCTTGAATCTATATATGGTTATGTCTGTATGTCTTTGAATAGTCTTGAATCTATTGATGGTTATATCTGTGTGTCTTCGTATTGTCTTGAATCTATACATGGTTATGTCTGTGTGTCTTCGTATAGGCTTTAATCTATATATGTTTATGTTTGTATGTCTTCGAATAGTCTTGAATATATATGGTTATGTCTGTATGTCTTTGAATAGTCTTGAATCTATATAAGGTTATGTCTGTGTGTCTTCGAATAGCCTTGAATCTATATATGGTTTTGTTTGTATGTCTTCGAATAGCCTTGAATCTAAATATGGTTATGTCTGTATGTCTTCGAATAGCCTTGAATCTATATATGGTTTTGTCTGTAAGTCTTCAAATAGCCTTGAATCTATATATGGTTATGTCTGTATGTCTTCGAATAGTTTTGAATCTATATATAGTTATGTCTCTATGTCTTCGAATAGTCTTGAATCTATACATGGTTATGTCTGGATGTCTTTGAATAGTCTTGAATCTATATATGGTTATATCTGTGTGTCTTCGTATAGGCTTGAATCTATATATGATTATGTTTGTATGTCTTCGTATAGGCTTGAATCTATATATGGTTATGCCTGTATGTCTTGGTATAGGCTTGAATCTATATATGATTTTGTATATGTGTCTTCGTATAGGCTTGAATCTATATATGATTATGTCTGTATGTCTTCGTATAGGCTTGAATCTATATATGATTTTGTCTGTATGTCTTCGTATAGCCTTGAATCTGTATATGGTTAGCCTTGAATCTATATTTGATTATGTCTGTATGTCTTCGAATAGTCTTGAATATATATATGGTTATGTCTGTATGTCTTCGAATAGTCTTGATCTATATATAGAATAATTGTAATAAACACAAGATAGCCATACAGAAGAATTGGCAACAGGGGTCAGTGCTTTGGAAAGGTCACTAGCAAACACGCCACTGAGGAGCTATTAAACGAGGTTCGGTTTACAGTTCGACCTCGTTCTTCATTGACAATTCAAATAGCATGTATGTGTATATATCAGGGATACGTTTCACAAAATAACTTACGATGAAAATCACCGTAAGTCTATTTGACAATTGCATGATGTTTGTTAAAAGGGATTATATTGTAACAGCATTGTATAGTCCTTGCACGATATTCAGAAGAGAGATTTTGTATAAGCTAGAAATAGCTTTCTTCTCAATTCTATTGTTATGTATCGCTGTATATTTGAATATATTTATATGTAATATGTTGAAAACGAATAAATATTGTTTAAACTAAAGGGATTATATTGGCATATTACTGTCAATTCCTAGTCCTAAATACACACGCCCAGCATGAAGATACACTTATAACTTAGAGATATACGCGTCTAAAGAGTCTAATTGCATAAATTAATCTCTTTATTACAAACATCGGGTTTCTGAAGCCACGTTTTTGTTTTTGTTTACATTCACCATTTTCAAAGAACCGCTTTACTTGCCAATATAATCCCTTTAAATTTTGTTCGACATTTAAAATATTTGTATTTCCAGAAAATATATCATTTTCTGCATGGTTTTTACCAATTTTGGATTCATTTCGATAAATATTAAAAAATAATATGAATATGTGTAGGTATACGTTTACGGCGATTTTTTTGTGAAACGCACCCCGTACCTATATGCATACCGGCCACAACAGTTGTAAGAGAATAATCAGACAAGCCTAGTGAGAGGATATATAGATTCGCCGGATATAAAGGCTATACAATTATGTCTTCATAGCTGAGGAACTATTTCATATTTTTACATTTATAGTTGAAAGAGGCGCAGATGGTGTCCGTGTACTCTATTGGTATCATAGACAGTTTATAGAGGCAGCGGAGGCCCGGTATTGCTCAGATCAAAGTGTCAACAAGATCATACATGCAAATCTTGCTGACTTTTTCAACGGAACTTGGGCAAACGGTAAGAAAAAATGTACACTTTCGTGGTTTTGTACAACATAGCATGTCATTTAAGTTTTTTTTTTATTGCATTTGAGTTTAATGTATATGGCACTAGCGAATTTCAAGGGAGACTTTGTGTCCGGACCTCCTGATATTTTCTAAACAAAGTACCTATTCCAGTGACATGCACATATTAAATGAGGAATCGATCTGCACAAAACATATTAATTGGACTCCCTGGACGTTAAGAACTCAGTCTTAGGTTTACAAAATATGAATTGACCCAATCCTTGAATGAAAATCCTGAATCCACTTATATGGAGCGACAGTTGTAGTGCTAGCATATTGATAATGAATGGTCTTTAATGAACTTTGTCCATGGAGTAAACATTTTAACAATTCTGTGTTGTTGTTTTTAATAATTGTGTCAATTTATTGAATCTCCTAAAGTTACCAGATGGTTGCATCTCATCCGAAAACTGGATGTTTTATACGTACAGATAAAAATGGGATAGCGTATTTGCACCTTTGTCCGTCCTTCCGTGCTCTACCTTGTCTGGACCATAACTGGAAAGATAAGGACAATTATTTGTTATTATATGTAGTACATAATGGGATCAATCTAGGTTGCTTTTTGACATAATATTTTCATTTTTTGTAATTTTTGAACTTGACTTTTCCGCTAGTAGACTACTTGATAATGACAGAAAAATATTCCCTTAAAACTTGTTAAGCACAATGAGACTCTGGTTTTACTTTTTACAGAATTACTTCCTTGCTTTATTTTTCTGAACTTTACTTTTCCGTATGACGCATACAGTCAAACCTGCGTAAGCGGCCACCTTTATTAAGCAGCCACTTGTCTTGAGCAGCCACATTTGCTATATCCCATTTTGATTCTTTCAGAGCAAATTCATCTGTATTCAGCAACAACATGTCTTAAAAGGCCACTTTTGCTCCTTCCCTTGACTGGCTGCTTAATACAGGTTTGACTGTAATTGTAACCCATGGAAGATAATGTCTTCCAACTGTATGTAATTGTAAAGAACAATAGAGCGTATGGGATAATTTTTACGTCATTGTTGTACACATGTAAAGAACAATAGGGCGTATGGGATAATTTTTACGTCATTGTTGTACACATGTAAAGCACAATAGGGCGTATGGGATAATTTTTACGTCATTGTTGTACACATGTAAAGAACAATAGGGCGTATGGGATAATTTTTACGTCATTGTTGTACACATGTAAAGCACAATTGGGCGTATGGGATAATTTTTACGTCATTGTTGTACACATGTAAAGAACAATGAGAACTTTGTGTTGTTTCTTGACATAATTACTTCCCTTTTTGTAATTTGCTGAACTTTCCTTGTCCCTGCGCATAACCACCCCTCCCCCACTATCTCGTATCTTTTGGACATAATTACTTCCCTTTTAGAAATGTTCTCAAATTTGCCTGTAAAACTTGTAAACCTCAGAAAATACATTGAAACGTTTTACTACAATTGTTGTAAAAGGGGCAAAGAAGCCGTATACCACAGCGAAAGGGACAAATGGCGAAGAAGACAGGCACGTGTCACAGCAGCCGCTGAAATACGGCGACAATAAGTACAACATCCGGGCCCTGAACAACTTACCGTATCACAGAATCAGGAGTGGACAGTTGGATTTGCTGAAGACAAATTGCCTAGCAAATGTCAACTTTTTGGTTCATAAGCTTAAGGCCGTTCCACTGTCGTAAGAAACGTTTAAATGTTTTACATCCTTCCATCATTTGTTTTATAAAATGTTGATATTGAATTATCATTTCGAGCGATGTATTACTTGGAAGGGCATTTACCACTTAATGTCTCACACCACTGCTACCTTTTTCATAGGGCTCCATTCATTTGTTTGTAAATTCAATGGTTTTGTGATACCTATCTATTTTCAGAGCAATTCTATGTCAACTGTTCGCCCACGATGCGGTTCGAACCAACAATTCTAAAATGACAGAGAATTGCCTGGAAATCTGGTTTCAGCATAAAAAATTTCAGTGATGAAATTTAAAATTCGAACCATTTAACACATGATAGGAAGAAATAAATTCTTGCAGTATAAATAAGAACGAAGTTTCACTTCTACCTCATTCTGTAGGTCGAAGTATTCAGGGGAGATAATAGTAATGTGAGTACTTTACTACAACTTAGTATCAATCAGTGAAAGTAATCGGATTTAACATGTTTTTTTTAATAATATGCATCAAATTGAGAAAAGATAAACATAGAATGTAAAAATTTAAAGCGAAATAGACCTTTGCAATATGTTGTTTTTCAATGCTAGGGCCCGATTAGCTCAGTCGGTTACACGTCTGACTATCAATCCAGGGGTCGTGAGTTCGAATCCCCCACCCGGCAACAGTCTCCGTGATGATTGATATACGACATTGCGTCTCATTATCATTCGTCTCTCACCACTGATTCAAGGGAGAAAGTTATCAGTTACTTGCGGAGACCGGGTGTGCTCGAGTACTGGCTAATCCCAGGAAACAGTGGTTAGGTTAACTGATCGTTTGTTAGCCCTCGATGGCATAAAAATGACGCTTAATATTAACTCAATCAAACAATGCTAGTGCAAACCATTTCTGATAGTCAAGCACTGTCTGGGTTGCCACTGTTCTTAAATATCATGTGGAGAAGTTTGATACCAAACTGTAAGTAACTTATTTCGTGACATCCATTAGAAACATATTATTGCGTGCATCACCATTGATATACAGTTATGTGTCTATTAATTGACCTGACATCAAATCGACTACCGGTCCGCCCACTGGGCACGTGTCTTTGTTTGTCCAAGTAAATACAATGTAGTGTTAACATCATTTATTTAGCTTGTCTAAAGAAAATAGTGGCGTAGTAAGCAATATCCATCGCTGATTGGAATATCGAATTGTTTGATTGACAGCGCACGTCAGATCAGTTGTCGAAGTGTTTTCTGATACTCCAGTTCAGTTCAATATGTATGTATACCAAAATATTTCGATGTGTCTTAAATTTACATGTAAGAATATATACTTAAACGTTTTAGAATGTATCGTTTATCTCGACGATATGTATATTGATCATTTAGTTCATTGCTGGAAGATTTCGTCGCTGCGGTGAAAGCTTTCCCAGAAGATAAACTAATCGATAAAATACAAGAATCGCTTGTATTGTCACAGAAGGCTCTTGTTACAGACCCCAGACAAATTGTGCCGCAACTTCTTGGACGGATGGCCGAAACTGAGGTTTGCATGTTTATAACGAAATATAACTATGTGTAAGACTGTACAAGTCGTATTTCCTTTGTTTGCTTTAAATATTCATAATAATCGTTTTGTTTATCTTGATAAGTTTTTTTAAGACAGTAAGACAGTGCAGTGACACCCTTAAAGTTTAAAAACAAAATAAGTCGACAAACGCTTAAGAATACACCCATCAGTTCAGTTAAAATCCATTACAAGTCGCTTTCATTAACACCAGGGATGTATCATTCCAGTACATGCTATGCCAGCGTTTGCTTTATTCGTCTGCAGCAAGAAATCAAAGTCACTATTAATCACTTTGAAAATATTTTAAACCAATTTACGGAGGATTTTTTTAGCACAAAAATCCTGATATCGTCACTGAAAAGGGGCGTAACCGTAAAGTGTGAGACGTACTAAGTTTAGTGCAGAGATAACAGTGAATCATAAAAATACCCAGTTTAACACGTAGGACATGTTAGTGCATGGATCGTTTTACTGCCACTGAAAGGGAAAACTGTTGTGAGAGACGTGCTAATTTTAGTACAGAGGTTAATGTTCACAAAAATAGGCACAGTTTCGAGTTTAAATAATCGCCATACTTTTACAGGACACCAGGAATTTCATCATGAAATGTCGTCAGCATCCAAACACGTATCTAGAGCCTGGGAAACGTATTCTAGATCAGCCGGGAGGTCAGCTGGTGCACTGTATCGCAGCCCATAAAGCTGACGTGGACATGATGGATGCGTCCGCAGATGGGAAATACGCACTCTCAGGTAGGTACCCTCTTGAAAAAAATATATAATAAAAAAGAATATAGTTTTTACGATGATTAGCTTAATTCTAATATTAAAGATAAGAAATGCTAGGTTGGCCAGGAGACGCTGACATGCAGCAGCGTACAGTACACAATGATGGCATAACTCTGGGCTCAGTTTGACAAACTTACTTCACTTTTTTGTAAAATTTACTTGTCTGTCCGAAGCACAACTTGAAAACCACGGATCAGGAGAGAATCTCTTCAAACGTGTATACATGTACATGTAAAGCACAGTGAGGCGTTGTGCAGCACACAAAGACATATCTCTAATGGGGCTTAGTAGTCATTCTCATCTCATTTTAGTATAATTTATAGCAACTAGTTCTATTTGTGATAGAAAGTTCGATCATAAACGCGTTTAAATCGAACTGTGTTCGCCTACGATTTTTAAGTTAAAAGGCTTATTTTGGACATTGCTTAAGATATAAGTTGGAAAACGTAGATTCCATACTGTTTTTAGTGTAAATATATACGATGTAAAAATATTCAGTCACCGCTGTTTCTTGGCCCATTTGCAAATATAGAGAGCATGGCCTATTTTTCGGCCCAGAAGCGCAGGGTCGAGTGTTCAATTTCCCCGCAACCGTCATATGTAGCGTCCTCGAGCAACAGATTTTATCTGAATAGGCTTATAACTGGTTCTGTCCGTGAGGAGTTTCCGTGTGACGCGTCTATAAGGTTTCACAATCGATGTAAATGACACCAATAGGTTTAAACTAATATTTACAGTTTGCCAAACAGACAGAGAAGTAATTATTTGGAACCTTGAAGAAATCAGAAAACAACGTAGCGTGGTCGACGTAGGGCAGTGCACGCGTGCGTTATTCTGTAATAACGACACGTGCGTCTTATTTGAGGCGGACAAGAAGATTGTGTGCCAGGAAATGATATCAGGTACAGTATAGATTATCAACTAACAAAAAAGAGCTGTTAGAGAGACAGCGCGCTCGACTATTCGAATTTTTGACACAGAAGTACAAATTTGATTGAGACTGATGACAAATCCAAGTAAATAAGAGATGTCTTACTTACAAAATTGACAAAATCGGTAGGTCGTGTAATTGCAATATCATGTATGACGTTTCAATCAAATACATGCAGTGACTGCTGAGTTATAAAATGTATGAGTAAACCAAAGGCCCTAATTTGCAAAAAAAAAGATGTGGCAAGAGTTATCCGACTTGATTAATTTAAATTGGTTTCATTACTACAAAGCCATATGTAAATTTTCAATCAAATACACTGAGTGGTTGGTGTTATATGGACTTGGCGGTACTTGCATGCAAAACTTTAAGCAAAATTTTAAGTCAAAAAAGGGCAATAATTTGCATTATATTCATGCAACAGTTATTTAACTTAGTTATTGTAGTAGGGATAATGACTGGGATGTATTGTGTAAAGTTTCAATCAAATACATTGAGTGGTTGATAAGATATGGATTTGATGGTACTTGAACGCAAAAGTTTAATCAGTTTAAGTCAAACAAGGGCAATAATTTGCATCATATTCATGCAAAAGTTATATAACTTAGTTACTGTAGTAGGGTTGACGTCTCACACAACATTTAATTTTGTACTGTTCTACATATAGAGACATGCACTTCTGGAACACTGGATACATTACAAATGGTTCTAAAAGTGCCTTATTCCCATAGATTGTCATCTGTTGGTCCAAGTATGCAGAAAAAAACATGGGGTTGACCAGGTTGCTTTTTCACAATTTCGATGGTTTGATGGCACCCCCTCATTTTTGACAATTCTGCCCATTTGTTGCAGTGTATCACTTCGCATCTTTTAAATGTCATAGCATCATCAAACAGTTCCAAATGTCACCCAACTTTGCAGAAATCATGAAAATGTTCCAATGTTCCGATATGCACAAAAAAATATGAAATTTTATACATTTTTAACAAAAAAAATGCCAAACCGATTTACACAGCTCTAATTTCTTTGGCGTAAAAATCTTGCTACCGTCATGTAAGGGAGGTAATTCTTCAGTGAGACCTTGATGACTGGGAAGGCTTACGTAAAGTTTCAAGTCAATACATGCAATGGCTTCTGAGATAGGGCTTGCGTGCAAAACTTTAACCAAGGTGTGACGCCAACGCCTGATTGAGTAGAATAGATCTCTTTATTCTCCGAATAGTCGAACTTAATATGAACATGCATTGTAATGGTTCACAAAAGTAACTAACAAGAACTGTGTGAGGTCGTGAGTTCGAATCCGTTATATTTGATACATTTGGGCTTCCGTCTCTTTGCCATTCGTCTCTCACCGCAGATTCACTGGAGAAAGTTACCAGTTACTTGCGGAGAAGAGTATGCTCGAGTCCTGGTTAATCTTTCTCCTCAGTTTACAAAAATGTTAAAATCGTAGAGAATGATGGACAAAGCATGCAGGACTGAAGTATGGTTTGTAAAACAATGGTGTCTCTTACAAATAAATTTATGTTACTTAAGCATGTAACTTCAAATTTTGCTTACCAACCGGGTTATACCAAAGACTAAAATTGTATTAAAGGCTTCCTCGCTCGGCGCTCAGCATTTAGAGGAAAGTTTTATGTCTGGTCGGCCCGGTGTCAGTTTGATGTGACTTGGTCGGGTATCATATGTCTGCGGCATGATAATCTAGTACATCAGCGCTCAGAAAACGGTCTCAAGTAGACACCGTCGCGATAAGACTGAAAATTGTTGAAAGCGACGCTAAACACCATACAACAAGTTTTGCTAAACAAATCAATAAACAATGTTTCTGCCATTCTGTGTTTTGCTGACATTTTATGCACATGCCATTCCTGTAAATGGATGTGTCACTTGCCATCTGCAACCTTAATGGGTGCATCCAACAAAGCTCTTCTCCTCGTCGTTATATCATATAGCCATGTAAAATCTGTTTGGGACTGAGACACCACTATTATCTCCCTTGAGTACTCCGGACAGACGCAGGAGGTAGAAATAAAACTTTAGTTTCTTTTTCTTCTTTTTTCAGGGCTTTGTATTGCAGTGATTTATTTACACTCGGAGATTTGAATGTTTTTAGCTCTACTTGCCGAAGGCCAGAAGTGCTTATGCGATTGCGCGTTGTCTGTCGTCTGTCGTCTGTCGTCTGTCGTCTGTTAGCAGCACTTTCTCTGAAACCACTTGGCCAATTAAACTGAAACTTCACATGGATATTTCTGTTGCATAGGAGACTATACAGAAAATTTTTTTTTCGATCTGAAATTCAAGATGGCCGCCGTTACTAAAAATAGTCCAAAACTAAAAAAATATTCTTCTCATGAACGGCCCAACAGATTTTCAAAATGTTTATGTAGTAATAATGACCAACTATAGTTTTGTTAGATTTGTTCAAATGGTGTCCCTAGGGTTAAATATGACCCCGCCCCGAGGGTTCAATTAGGGGACACATGACATTATAATATTTTTTTATATTCTTTTTTTTAAAATGGAAATGATTTTGCCTATATCTTCACAGAAGCATTGTGTGGTGAAGGAGGTTCAGATTTGTAAAAATGACTGGGTTCCATTGTCTTCAGGGGTCAGGAGGGGTCCCAAAAGGGTAAAAATTGTGAATTAGTAAATTTGTTTTCTTAAGAACCGGTATGTCAGATTTGTTCATATTTTGCATAAATTATCCCTATGTGTAGGGGTTTGATTACAGATAAGAATTTAGGGGCTAAAACATAAAGGGGCCCTGTAAGGGGACTTAGAATTTTACATACGGATACAATGGGAAAACAGAAAATTCTCCTTTTCTTTCATCTGTTCTTAAACCACTAGGCCAATTAAACTGAAACTTCACATGGGTGTTTCTATTGCATAGGAGACTATACAGAAGATTTTTTTTCGATCTGAAATTCAAGATGGCCGCCGTTACTAAAAATAGTTCAAAACTTAAAAAATCTTCTTCTCATGAACCGCCCAACAGATTTTCAAAATGTTTATGTAATAATGATGACCATCTATAGTTCTGTTAGATTTGTTCAAATGGTGTTCCTAGGGTTAGAAATGACCCTGCCCCGAGAGTTCAATTAGGGGACACATGTCAATGTAATATCTATTCATTTTTTTTAAAGTGGAAATAATTTTGCCTATATTTTCACTAAAGCATTGTTAGGTAAAGGAGATTAAGATTTGTAAAAATGATTGGGTTCCTATGTCTTCAGGGGTCAGGAGGGACCCCAAAAGGGTACAAATTGGGAATTAGTAAAATTGTTTTTTTTTAAGAACCGGTATGTCAGATTTGTACATATTTTATATAAATTATCCCTAAGTGTAGGGGTTGGATTGCAGATAAGAATTTGGGATAAAATATATAGGGGCCCTGTAAGGGGACTTAGAATTTTAAAAGGGGTACTGTGGGAAAACAGAAAATTCTCTTTTATTTTTCATTTATTCTGAAACCACTGGGCCAATTAAACTGAAACTTCACATGGATGTTTCTATTGCATAGGAAACTATACAAAAGATTTATTTTTTCTATCTAAAATTCAAGATGGCCACCATTACTATAAATAATCCAAAACTTAAAAAATCTTCTTCTCATGAACAGTCCAACAGATTTTCAAAATGTTTATGTAGTAGTGATGACCAACAATAGTTTTGTTAGATTTGTTCAAATGGTGTCCCTAGAGTTAAAAATGACCCCGCCCCGATGTTTCTATTGTATAGTAGAATTTCAAAAAGTGCTATGGCCACTATGAGTCAGTAGAGCGTCCTCAGGCCCTCTTGGGCATCTTGTTTAAGAAATAAATAAACAAACTGAATATGGAAATATCACATTACGTCGTGATAATTGTATGGAATATTTACACATGTAGCAAGACTATCCAATAATTCATGCACCTCGTGGCAAATTTTTTTTTATCTTATATATCGCCTCATTGGTGCAATAAGGTACCAAATGCCTTCTTATTTCATATACATTTGGTACCTTATTGCTCGAACGGGACGATATATACATGTGAAATGGGGTCAATCTATCAAACGTAAAGAGTACATATGGGGACTGTGAAAATGGGAAAATAAATCGTTGTCAAATGTAAAATACATGTTACATAACTATATTTATGTTTGGGATGATCCAGCTAATGGTATTGATAAAAAATTTATTTCAATATTTCGCCTAAGAGTAGTAGTAGTGTTTATTCAAAACTGGAATGCAGATCTCATTTTCAATAGATTTAACTTTTGGTTATGAAAATTATCGTGAATTATTGTTTGCTAAAGCCTTACGCAGCATGTAAACTAAATAACGGCTGTCTTCCCATTCACTTAGAATCGAAACTGGTAGATATTCCAGGGACAGTTTAGATAAAAACGAACGAAAATGCTAAATCTGTTACAGTAACGATATCGAAGACGAGTTCCATTTTGTATTATTGTGTTCTAGATATAATACTATTAGAAATAATATTTCAAAAAGAAAATTATATTAGAAGACCGCGTATGGTCAAGTTTGTAATATTGTTACAATCTTCTAACACAAATGAACCCTTCTAAACTCAGCAAATACATATCGTAGACGCTCTATTCCAAACTTTATTTCAAATTAATGAACTAATAGTACATTCTCACGAAAGCTATGCCAACATGTTATAAATGTACTGTTAATTAATAAACTGAAGTAATTTATTGTAATTAGTTGGGTAATATAATAAGATTTTATGGATAAAGCATGTTTTTTTAACTTAATATATTTTGTTTAACAGACACGTCTATATACTAAACTTTTTATTCTTTTTTTTTCAAAATTTAATGTTTATAATGCTTATATCTGTCAGGTGCAGAAGTATTGTTAATTGTTCGTATAATGTTGAGAAACCGTAAAGTTTAAGTCAATAAAATATGTCTATGTCTATGTCATAATTAGGGGTCCTCCGTGGCTGAATGGTCTAAGATGCCGACCCAAGATCACTTATCTCGCACCGATAAGGTCGTAGGTTTGAGTCAAGCTCGCTTCAAAAACTTTACGTGAGAAAGTTGGCAAGTTATTTGCGATAGCACAGTGGGTCTTCTCAGATTCATTCTGAGGTTTTCCTCCACCGAAGGAAATGGATATGCTATATATAACCGAAAATGTGTTGAAAAGTCAAAGCGCTGCGGGCGACGAGTGAAGAAGTAGGTTAGGCACATTTTGCACTGGAAATTTAAAAGAAATAAATTTTTTTTTATAAAAGTCAATTGTATTTTTATGTTTTAATTGTTAATATCATGCAGAAAATATCAAAATGCATTTATCAAAAAATCAAAAAGTGACAGACATATAGGCAAAGAAAAAATGTCTCGATACCAAAATAAAGGCAATTTTTTGATTTCCCCGATTATATTATATAAGATATGCAAATGGAAATACACAATGATTGAGATTTGTGCAATTAAACAACATAATGATACAAACCACATTTGCCTTTTTCACAGCTGCTTGAATATGACTGGCTCAACCTCAACCTGGCCGGGTTTTAGTATTACATCCTCATTAGGTCACGTGACGCTTGATACAATTTTAGCAGATGACTGCATACTTCGTGAATTAGTGCGGTCGTTTTTCATAGGTGTTAATCTTCTAATGTGTCATTTAGGTATAAAGTATTTCAAAACAATTTAAGCATTAACATGTGTTTTTCTTTGCTTAATATTCACGACCTAAAACGTTAAATGCAGTTCAGTTTGTTCCAAGAGTTGACTTATTTGAACTATTTTTCACGTGTATTTTTATAGAGCAGTACTGCGCACTTTTGGGCTGGCAACCAGCAAAAAGTGGAGATCGTTAGAAATCCAACCATGGCCTTTAGGACAAGCCCAAGACCAAAGCCAGTTAAATGAGAAATCTCTATAACTTATAAAAAAGAGTGAAATAAATCCTTATCTCATCGAGTTAAACTGTACTTCCAGGACGCAAGTGTTTTGAGATGCCGCTGACAATGAAGACTTCAGATGTTTCATTTTGCGTGGCCGGAAAGAACAAGGAATTTGCCGTGATCTTCTTCAAGCGTATTTGCATTGTGTGCGATCTCAATGACAACGGAAAGCGCATTTCGTCCATCATCCATCCAGAGAAAGATATGGTCTTCGGGGCCATAAGTGTCCTTTCAGGTACGCGTAGTACTTCGCCCAAATATATTGAGTATTGTAACACTTCCGGGGTGGTATTCACCAACCATTTTTAAGAATATTCTTAGACTTGAGCTCAAGAATGACATTTAATAAACGCCGTTAGAGAACATTTTATGAGGTCAAAATTGTAGGGACACCTAATATATAGTCAAATAAACTCTCAGAATTATTCTATTTGCCTTGGTATACTAGCTATCTAACGTTGAAATTTGGATTTTCAAGCTAAATATAAGAATATCTTTAAGAATGGTTGGTGAATTCGACCCCAGGTCGTGTTGTTAGATAGATGGCGAGCAAAATATGAAAACAGGCGATTGAATGATATAGCTGATCTATACCGTTTATATTATCAGTTACCTGATAAGGCAAATTGTCTGATATACACTCAGTGAACAATATACATTTTTTTACATACAAAGGTTAAAAATACCGCAAGTGATGGAACTTGTCTACTAATGTCTGGAACTAGAGTGAGCTCAAATCCAAAGTTTCTAGGCGCTTATATATGAGGCAAAATGTATGAATTCTGGCAATTCTAATCGAATCAAATGAGTGCATCACATTTCATATCCACGGGTTCCCGGAATCTGGCTGATCTGGCAAATGTTCACCATGCAGCAAGGTTTGATATACGAAAAGTTCATTTAACACAATAAAGACACAATTTCCATATCATAAGTCAACATGAAGGTTGTCACAATGTCTGGTTCATCGCTGTTCGTATATTTCAAGACGTTAACGTTGAAAGTTGGGTAACATATATAGCCACCAATGGGTCATTTCAAATATTTATATATTCGCAATGTGTTGCATTTTGGGATTGAAACTTTCACAATATGTACAAAAAAAAAAACAACATAAAACATTATTCTTTGAAATTTGACGTCTCATTCAAATGTTATAAGAATGATAACAGATAGCGTGTAAATACCATTACTCACTTATTTTTGTTTCATGTAAAGGAAGTTCAAATTATGCAGTAGCTACAAATAACGACCAATACTTTATCAGCGTCTTGGATCTAACTACAAAGAAGTTCTATCCCAAGTTCCGCGGGTTTGCCGTCACGTACGACGAGGACGGTGACGCAGAGGAGAAAGAGGTGGAAGCAATTGCAATTTTCCCAGACGAGACGCACATGGCCTACACATCTTTTTCCAATGAAATCATATTCGCAGATTTAAAAGGACACGTGTTGAGAACCATGCCAGGTGTGTATGTGACGTTCAACAAAATGTTAATACAATTTTATTATAATAGTGTGTATGTAGTGTTACTTTTTTTTAATAAAACATCATACAAATGAATGTCCATGTTGTCTCAGTTTCCATATAGACATACGTCAATATTCAAATCGAGTTTACGCATACTGACGTTTAGATCTATATAACTTACAAAACTGTGACGTAATTCAAATATCGATAAAACTGACTAGTCAGCGTGCTCTAATGGCGTTGCTATGTGATGAATCCACACAGGGAGAGCTGGGGCCATACTACAGGCTGCATATTCTTTGTTCTTTAGATATACACGCACATAGGCATGTTATCAGTTTGAACGAAACAGTGGTCTAGCAGTTAGGTTGTTGGACGTTCACGCAAGAGGTCCCGGGTTCGACCCCAAGCCATTATGTTATCTTAAAAAAAAACACTCAGTAATGTGTTTACCTATATACCGAATAACATATTCGATAGTGATTCACAAATGTTATAAATAAGCAATCGAGTTATATAAGTTAGACTATACAAAACATAATGATAATAGGAATGGTTTTATTTTCAGTAAACGAAGATTTCTTTTTCACTGGTCTAAAGTTCACACCGGACGGTTCACAGATGTACCTTATAGATAGTAATAACATCAGAATATACAACACCCAAACTCTTGAGGTAAGGTAGTTGTGCTTGATGGATATATTTTGCATTAAGGGCGGATGGGGGTAGGGGTTAACGCCATTTCAGGTTATATACGGCATATCCAGTTTTATTGGTGGAGAAATTCCTCAGAATGAATCTGAGTAGAACCACCGTCCTACCGCAACTAACATTCTTGCTCACATAAAGTTTTTAAAGCGAGCAGGAGTGTTTAGAGACGCTCATTAAGATTAAATTACCCGACAAAAACATAGGTTGTACGTTTATAGCATGCCCTATATTATTGTCCAATATTAATTATTGGATAGCTATCGTTTTGAAACGAGTTTCGAAACGTCGAACGCGTGGTTCTCCGACAGCTCTTGTTTATGTTTGCGACAGGACAAAGTACATACAATTCAGTTCAGAAGGTTGATAGATTGGTCTATTCAATTTGATGTTGTTTTTAAAGTGTATGAAATGAGTAGCGTAATAAGATTATGTTTTATTTTAATTCAGGGCCCTCCGTGGCCGGGTGGTCTTATGCCCGTCTCAACACCACTTACCACCGCTAAGGCCGTAGGTTCGAGTCCTGCTCGCTCCAAATACTTTATATGAAAAAGTTTGCAAAAGGAAGCACAAATGGATGTCATATATGTATTGAAATTGACGTTTAACCCAATTAAAAAAAAGACACATTTCCTTGCCAGACTATATAACCTGTACTGTTTTGAATATGATGTCAAACACTATTCAAAACTAGTGTTTATTGCAGTATTTAGATGTCTTGGAGCACGCAAAGGACGTGGTTGGTGCACAGAGCTTGGACTCCGATATGAATATAGTTGTATCGCTGGCACAGGACGGTAACGTTCGGATATGGGACAGGAGAAGAAAAAAAATCAAAGTGGAAAAGAAAGACTCCCAAGTTCCCCTAAATCAAATCAGGTTATAAACTAATAACTACCAGTCAAGTACCGTGTATACTAAAGGCATTTTTAGGAATTTTCATGTAACACTTTTTTCTGAAAATTTTATTTCAACATAATACAAAACCCGCAACATGTTGTCAGACTTGGGTTATACCGTTTCTATTTTCGAAAGAGGCCCAACTCTAATAATAAAGTTAACAAACTCGCTCCTAATTTCACACGTTGTTTTTAGAAATTCACTTCACGACCGAAGTCGTTGGTGAAATTTCAGTCTGGTTATTTTAATGTTGACTACTAATGGTTTCCGTATTATTTATGTTGTGAATGCAATATTGTTCAAATATTGTCAATAATGGGAAACTGAGTATATAAGCTTTCAGAAAGTATACTTTCCAGTATGATTATACGTTTATAGTTGTAAATCTTGATTCGGTGTGTCGCTTTATGTTCAGATAACAATAAATTGAACTTTATACGTCCATTAGATAATGGGCCATGCGTTTAAATGTGTGACTAGTTATTATGAACGTGGGTAAAATGGATTTAAAAGTACCTGTTTGTCTCACTTTGAGATCGGAGTTTTATCAAAAATTTTGCCAATGTCTTTTAACCTTTTTTTTATTTTAGAAAATGTGAACCTCTACCCTGGGTGGCAACCAGATATATGCTCTTGGAGGGAAATAGAGACAAACAACCTGACGATAAAACATTGGTTCTATACGACCTATTACAAGATGAGGCAGTGAAGGAAATCGATATTGTGAGTCATTCTTTAATGGGTTTATAAACCAAAGGCACTAATCAGAATTGATACATGTGGTTAAAAACGTTCATTTCAGGAAGTTTGTATTCAATTTTGTACTTATGCACATATAAGTATTCGTTAAATAAAACTAACACGGTAAGTTCCAAAAAAATTGGAAGACAGTGTTTCACAATTGCGTATTGGATTTTTAACAAATGTCATGTTATATTTGGCTTAATAAGAAAAAAGAAGAAGAAGACGAAAAAGAAGAACACAAAAAGATGATGACGATGATAAGAATATGATGCTGATATAATTATGATAATCTTGTTAGGTTAACCCTTTACTTCATATAGACGCCTTTGGACACCTCTAATATAGACGCCTTTGAACACCTCTAATATAGAAGGCTTTTGAATTATTTGGTGAATTATGTTTATATTAACTGACAGAGCGGAAAACAGTGCAGGAAGTCTGAACTCTTCCTGAACTGTTTTCAAAGGCCTTCTGTGATTGGTGCGGGAAAACGTGTATCTATGGAGTAAAGGGTTAAACCATGCAAAATCAGATATGAAATATAATGTTTGGTTTAAAACTGATGTCTGTAATAGATTTAATTGTTATATTGAACCTCGAACGTTATCAAAAATTCAAGGGCACAGTTTTCCTGCCATTCCATTACTTTCTTGACCTTTCAAGTCTGCGTGGTTTATACACTTTTTAATTAGCCATATGCAATAGTATACTCGTATATGACTATCTATGAAGAAAATGACCAGACGCGGGCTGTAAATGAAATAATGATAATCAATTACCGATGGATGTTGGTTCATTCTCCGCCAATTTCATTAGGCAAACTGACGATATCTAAGTAAACATGTCATTGTATTAACTTCGACAAAGAACACCACGTGGCCAGTGGGCGGAGCGACGGCCGTCCTCGTGTCAGGTCAGTTGATTGTATATTACCATGGTTATTTTCGTCGATGTCTGTTTCAGATCGGATGTTCATCGAAAGTGATGATATTATTTTCGAAAGAACAAAACAAAGTTTTCGTTGTGTCCAAACGGCGGATATTCAAATTGAACCTGGAAACATCGGAAATAGAGTTAAAGTTTCAGGGGTACACCATGGAAATGAGTCACTTGTACAAAGAATGTATGGTTGCTACTCAAAACCAACGTATGTATATCTTGTACAATTACCTTTGTTGTGTTGTTTGTTTATGACTAGTATACATTGTGGAGTGTGTGGTCCAGTTGTAGAGCATCGAACCCTTAATCGGAGGGTCGTAGATTCGATCCTCCGTCACGGTTACGTGTGATGTCCTTGAGCAAGACACTATTTCCACATATGCTCAGTACTGGTTTTACCCAGGAAGACTTCGGGCGTGATTCGCCTAAGTTGTAAAAATTTGTTTCACAATCGATGTAAAAAGAAATAAGATTAAACTATGTATATGAATATATTTTTCATTAAAGATAGCTCCAAGGGAGAAACGTGTTTTATTCATATAACGACATTCATTCGTTCATATTTAAAATGAAAGAAAACTTATCAAAACCAGTTTTGAATCTTTGCTATACTTTGTTAGAGAAAATCATGCATGACACGGACTGTCAGTCAAACAATTCGGTTATCCAATCAGTGATCGGTATTGATTCCAGCGCCGCTATTCTCCTTAGACAAACTTGCGATGTCTAAGTAAACGCTTTATCGTAAAGCTAGTAGGCGGAGCGATAGAAGTTTTTGCATCAGGTTAATTGTGAACACTGTTATAGGGCATGAGCAGCGGAACCAGGGTGTGTTTCTCAAAAAAACATAAACCAACAATTATTAATAATACTTTTTCTATGCACCAAAATGAACAAATATTTGATTCAGTCATACAGAATATGGTATATTTTCATGAAATACAATCATTTTAAACGTTGATAAAAATTTGAACAGACAACGAAAATAATATCAAATTGACTTACGACGATTTTAAGTTATTTTGTGAGATACAGTCCGGAGTCGGAGTGTGCGGTCCTTCGCATTCCATGTGTGTCCTAGAGTAAGATATTTTATCCGCATATGCTTGGTACTGGTTCTACAGGGGAATATTTCGAGCTTGATTTGTCTAAGTTGTAATAACTTGTTTCACAATCGATGTAAAATAAACAAGTTTATAGCAAAGTTATTATATTAAGCATATTAGTTAAAGTGTGTTTTCTCTAAAGATCGTTAAAGATATAGACTCGTTTAACAAGTGGTGTAAATATATTCTATGTGCATAAACAAAAATATAAATATAAACATAGAAGTTCAGTTATTGTCCGTAAGGTTTTACCTGAACTCGTGAATATTCCGTGTAAATTCGGTGTCTGAACGTAACTATTGATATTACTGCAGATAAACCGGTACTGTACCAATACATTATTAAATCGTCATTATATCGCACTCACGAAAAACTGCACGGAGAAAGCGTGTAAACACCCGGACATGTTGACGAAGATTAACTAATGTCAGGTAAAACCTTACGGACGATACATGTAAAACCTCACACCCACAACACACATTTTAAGTTATGGAGTTTAACGTTAACATAAATTTCTGCCAAACTGACTCTTAGACTTAGTATGGACATTCTGCCAAACTGACTCTGACTCTTAGACTAAGAACGAACATTCTGCCAAACTGACTCTTAGACTTAGTATCGACATTCTGCCAAACTGACTCTAAGACTTAGCACGGGCATTCTGCCAGACTGACTCTTAGACTTAGTACGTGCATTCTGCCAAACTGACTCTTAGACTTTGTACGGACATTCTGCCAAACTGACTCTGACTCTAAGACTTAGTATAGACATTCTGCCAAACTGACTCTGGCTCTTAGACTTAGTATGGACAGTCTGCAAAACTGCTGACTCTGACTCTTAGACTTAGTATGGACATTTTGCCAAACTGACTCTTAGACTAAGTACGGACATTCTGCCAAACTGAATTTTTTTACTTAGATTGGACATTCTGTCCAACTGACTCTTAGTATTAGTACGGACATTCTGTCAAACTGACTCTTAGAATTAGTACGGACATTCTGCCAAACTGACTCTTAGACTTAATATGGACATTCTGCCAAACTGACTCTTAGACTTAGTATGGACATTCTGCAAAACTGACTCTTAGACTTGGTACGGGCATTTTGCCAAACTGACTCTTAGACTTAGTACGGGCATTCTGCCAATCTGACTCTTAGACTAAGTACGGACATTCTGCCAAACTGAATTTTTGACTGAGATTGGACATTCTGCCAAACTGAATTTTTGACTTAGATTAAACAATCTGCCAGACTGACTGTTAGAATTAGTGCGGGCATTCTGCCAATCTGACTCTTAGACTTTGTATGGACATACTGCCAATATGACTCTTAGACTTTGTACGGGCATTCTGTCAATCTGACTCTTAGACTTTATTTGGACATTCTGCCAATCAGACTCTTAGACTTTGTACGGACATTCTGCCAAACTGACTCTTAGATTTGGTACGGGCATTCTGCCAAACTGACTCTTAGACTAAGTACGGCGTTTTGCCAAACTGACTTTTAGACTAAGTATGGACATTCAGCCAAACTGACTCTTAGAATTAGTACGGGTATTCTGCCAAACTGACTTTTAGACTATGTACGGACATTCTGCCAAACTGACTATAAGCCTTAGTATGGACATTCTGCCAAACTGACTCTGACTCTTAGACTTAGTATGCACATCTGCCAAACTAACACTTAGACTTGGTACGGGCATTCTGTCAAACTGACTCTTAGACTAAGTACGGACATTCTGCCACACTGACACAAGACTTAGTATGAACATTCGGCCAAACTGACTCTTAGACTTTGTACGGACATTCTGCCGCACTGACTCTTAGACTAAGCACGGACATTCTGCCACACTGACATAAGACTTAGTATGAGCATTCGGCCAAACTGACTCTTAGACTTTGTACGGACATTCTGCCAAACTGACTCCTAGACTTAGTACGGACATTCTGCCAAACTGACTCTGAGACTTAGTACGGGCATTATGCCAAATTGACTCTTAGACTCAGTATTGACATTCAACTCAACTGACTATTAGACTTAGTCTGGCTATTTTGCCAAACTGACTCCTAGACTTAGTATGGACATTCTGCCAAACTGACTCCTTGACTCAGTATGGACATTAAACCAAACTGACTCCTAGATTAGTATGGGCATTCAACCAAATTAACTTTTAGACTTAGTATGGATATTCTGCCAAACTGACACTTAGACTTAGTATGGACATTCAACCAAACTGACCGGTATACTTAGTATGGACATTCTGCCAAACTGACACTTAGACTAAGTACGGACATTCTGCCAAACTGAATTTTTGACTTAGATTGAACATTCTGCCAAACTGACTCTTAGACTTAGTACGGACATTCTGCCAAACTGACTCTTAGAATATGTATGGATATTCTGCCAAACTGACTCTTAGAATTAGTACGGGCATCTGCCGAACTGACTCTTAGACTTTGTACTGATATTATGCCAAACTGATTCTTATACTTAGTATGGACATTCTACCAAACTGACTCTTACACTTGGTACGGGCATTCTGCAAAATTGACTCTTAGACTTAGTACGGGCATTCTGCGAAACTGACTCTTAGACTTAGTACGGACATTCTGCCAAACTGACTCTTAGACTTAGTACGGGCATTCTGCGAAACAGACTCTTAGACTAAGTACGGACATTCTGCCAAACTGACTCTTAGACTTAGTACGGGCATTCTGCCAAACTGACTCTTAGACTAAATACGGACATTCTGCCAAACTGACTATTAGACTTTGTACAGACATTCTGCCAAACTGACTCCTAGACTTAGTACGGACATTATGCCAAACTGGCTCTGAGACATAGTACGGGCATTCTGCCAAATTGACTCTTAGATTCAGTATCGACATTCAACTCAACTGACTATTAGACTTAGTCTGGATATTTTGCCAAACTGACTCCTAGACTTAGCATGGACATTCTGCCAAACTGACTCCTAGACTCAGTATGGACATTAAACTAAACTGACTCCTAGGTTAGTATTGACAGTCAACCAAACTGACTGTTAGACTTAGTATGGATATTCTGCCAAACTGACCCTTTGACTTAGTATAGACATTCTGTTAAACTGACACTTAGACTTGGTATGGACATTCTGCCAAACTGATTCCTAGACTTAGTCTGGACAGTAAACCAAATTGAATCCTAGACTTAGTATGGACATTCTGCCAAACTGACTCCTAGACTTAGTGTTGACATTAAACCAAACTGACTCCTAGACTTAGTCTGGACATTAAACCAAATTAAATCCTAGACTTAGTATGGACATTTAACAAAATTGAATCCTAGACTTAGTCTGGACATTTAACCAAATTGAATCCTAGACTTAGTATGGACATTTAACCAAATTGAATCCTAGACTTAGTCTGGACATTTAACCAAATTGAATCCTAGACTTATTCTGGACATTTAACCAAATTGAATCCTAGACTTAGTCTGGACATTAAACCAAATTGAATCCTAGACTTAGTATGGACATTTAACCAAATTGAATCCTAGACTTAGTATGGACATTAAACCAAATTGAATCCTAGACTTAGTATGGACATTAAACCAAATTGAATCCTAGACTTAGCATGGACATTAAACCATATTGAATCCTAGACTTAGCATGGACATTAAACCAAATTGACTCCTAGACTTAGTCTGGACATTTAACCAAATTGACTCCTAGACTTAGTATGGACATTTAACCAAATTGACTCCTAGACTTAGTATGGACATTAAACCAAATTGAATCCTAGAATGAGTCTGGACATTTAACCAAATTGACTCCTAGACTTAGTCTGGACATTAAACCAAATTGAATCCTAGAATTAGTCTGGACATTTAACCAAATTGACTCCTAGACTTAGTATGGACATTAAACCAAATTGAATCCTAGACTTAGTATGGACATTAAACCAAATTGAATCCTATACTTAGCATGGACATTAAACCAAATTGAATCCTAGACTTAGTCTGGACATTTAACCAAATTGACTCCTAGACTTAGTATGGACATTTAACCAAATTGACTCCTAGACTTAGTATGGACATTTAACCAAATTGACTCCTAGACTTAGTATGGACATTAAACCAAATTGAATCCTAGAATTAGTCTGGACATTTAACCAAATTGACTCCTAGACTTAGTATGGACATTTAACCAAATTGAATCCTAGACTTAGTATGGACATTTAACCAAATTGACTCCTAGACTTTGTATGGACATTAAACCAAATTGAATCCTAGATTTAGTATGGACATTTAGCCAAACTGAATACTAGACTTAGTCTGGACATTTTGCTAGAGTGATATACTTATTTACCTTTTGAAAACAGTTGATTGTCTCGGCATAATTATGTTGCATGAAAATGGTTTACACATACAAGTAAAAACCGCTTCTCATTTCACGATACATTTTTACAGAACTGATATGTACATCGAAAGGTGGTAAGAACCTCAAAGTGTATGACACAATGAGTGGAAAAGTAGCCTTCATACTTGAAGCCGGACAACAAGAAATCATAGAGCATATCGAAGTATGTATAACTTTCATCTGGTTTCTGTTTCACCAACAATTTACTTTAAGAACTTAAATACTTTAACTAATTTTGACCGGTAATTTATCTATTATATAATCAATATCAGTGAAACCATATGCAGTTTTGCGTGAACCAATCTATGATCTAATCATGATCACCGGGACGCTTATCTTAAATTAAAGTTTTTAAGTATTCAAGTATAGATCGGTGAAACGGCAGGCCAGTGTATTACCGGGTCTTCATTGACCTTATCAACGTTGGACATTCTAAGCGTAGCGTGAGTTTTAATAAAAGTATAGATTGATAATATTGTTGACATCTGTCCACACTAGAAGGTTAAATGATTGTTTCCACACATTACAAGTTATATTAATATGTCATCATTCTAGAAATGAATCCTATTAAGCTGAACTCGATCTCAAATAATCCTGTCACAGATGACACCAGTAAGTGACACGTGAAAAGTATAAGTATATATAAAGGGAGATAATTAAATTCACAACAACAGAATTTCCGATTTTTTGGATCTTTTCAGATGCTCCTTTACAATGTATGATATATATACATGGAGATTATTATTTGTGAATAACCAGACATATATGTACAGACCAAACTACGGCGAGCGCACCTGGCTACAATGCAAACTATAGACACAATATCAAGGCATCTGCCAAACCATTAAATTTGGTGTCAGCCATGACTTATATACTATGGTCTTACATGCAACACTTCTTCAATTCTTACGCTTAAAAAAAAAGGCCTAGTATGTACTTTGGTTATGAAATATTTTCAAAATGATTCATAATGGTTGTGATTTCCTGCTGCAGATGAGTAGAGCAAAATTTTGACATAGCATATACTGCGATAAGACATCACTGGTGTTAAAAAAATGACTTTTATAGGATTTCAACATATGCATGTATTTATGAGCATTTGAGGACTTCTTTTTTCAATAAATCTCAGGGTGTCACTGCACCCCTTTTAAAAAAAACAACGTGGGCAACCTACCAATTATTGTGCATTTTTATGTGGGTATACATTCCTGCTATGAAAAAAAATTCTATGTGGAATTGTTGTTTTACCATTGAAATCCTAGACCTTATTTTATATAGAACAAAGAACAAAATTCAACTGTGTAGTGAGACCTTAATATATATAGGAATTGAGAAAAACACACCCTGTATTGAACATTCTATATTGATTACATACTTTAACGCGGAAAATTTGAAATATATGTAATACTACTATGTACAATATATAAATTGTGTAAGGTGCATTGAGGGATGATCCATCGTGACCCTCTTACACCTATTACGGAGTGAGTAAATGGACCACCAGTTGGTGGTTGAAATGAAAAAATAGTATAGATATTGCTAGTCCGTACTTGAGTACATGTTTATTGGGGTGTTCCTACATACCCACTCAAATTACATATACCCAAACTTTTTATTGGCTTTGAAATCATTGTTTGTTGATATTTTTTCTAAAATTCTGTCATTTTTACAAAATTGTGTAAGTTTTTTTTTTTCAAAATGTCTGTGAAAAATTAAATTCTGACAAAAAACACCTACCTACTTACCCACATTTAACAGACTGGATGAGAGCACAGCAAACAAACATTTTTAAAGGGGATCACTATAGCAGAAACTAGCAAAACATAATCTATTATATTCCATGCATTCTCTATTTTATTTCAAGGTAAACAAAACAGGAACGATGGCATGCGCACGCACAGATGAGGGTCCTCTTTTGTTGTTTGATATAGCCAATCAAAAACATCTTTACAATATACCAAAGAGTGGTCAGTATCAAACAGTAGTTGGCCAATCAATAAACCCCACTGCAACATATAAAGGTCCTAAAAGATTAATATCATTTCCGATTGGACGTGTCAATTGTTGTCCGTGAGTTGAACGCATATTTCATAAAACACGTGCTGTACGTTTCTGCACGGGCTTGAGTAGTCGGTTATGGGGGAGAAATCAATACTTGGTTGACTGACTAATGCATTTTACAAAACGTTCAATCTGTTATTTAACCCATTACGAAATAATTTCAAAAATAAAAATGTATACTTTCTTTATCCTTTCATATTTGTTATATTTCCTTTTCTGTCAAAATATCTATTGTTAAACGATTATAAACCACATCTCCATGCATGCGTGTCGCATTTATTACGTATTTGTCACCGCACTGTACCATTTTAACAACAGCATATGAATACATAGGGTACCAGCTGCTTGTTAATCAGGACGGTACCCGGTTAATATTAATATATTGATATTGTAAGTTTTAAGAGCGGTCTAGTGTTTAAGGCCTTGGACTGCGAACCCAGTTGTCGCAGGTTCGATCACCCGCTCCTCTAACTAAAATAATATACATTCGGATTAGACTTTAATTAAAATTGAGGTCCCATGTATCAGTGCTTTTCACCGGGCATAAAAAAGAACAAGGAACGCTACATAAAGGACTTCTGTATATCTGCACTATCCTCCAAAGGTCTATAATTACTAATATTCTTCTGGGGCCGTCACTCGTATGGAAAACTGATTACTAAAAACTGATCATTATTTTATTAACAGCATATAAATATATGGGATACCAGCTGCTAGTTAATCAGGATGGTACCCGGTTAATATTCAGTACGACTGATGCACTTCCGGCTGGCACAAAGATAAAGAACAAAATCGATCATCTGGTTGTATGGGATATTCCTAACGGTGAGTTATGTCAGTATACACAAATAAGTTACTTAAAATACAAAATAGAGCTGCAAGGATAATCATGCAACGTAAAAGTTCGGATAATTTACTAAATGAATTAAACTGGCTCTCATTTGAAAACAGATATAATTACCACTTAGGTGTATTGATATATAAAGCTATAAATGAACTTACACCTGATTACATCACCAATATTTTGCCATTTGCAAAAAATGAAAAATATCATCTTCGATCCAAACAAAATAAAGATCTTGTCCTGGTGAGACTTGCACTAATTATTTAAAACAATCATTAAACTACAAAGCTGAACATTTGTGGAGAACAATTCCAATTGACATTAGAAAAAATAACAAATTATGCACTTTCAAACAAAATCTTAAAAAACATCTTTTACAAACACAAAGAAATATAAACTACTCAGTCTCAAA
This sequence comes from Panopea generosa, assembly GCA_029582155.1. Lineage (NCBI taxonomy): Eukaryota > Metazoa > Mollusca > Bivalvia > Adapedonta > Hiatellidae > Panopea > Panopea generosa. The sequence goes on from CM055899.1 coordinate 49,095,545, forward strand.
GTAAACTGTATGCATAATAGTGTGTCTGATCATTGTTTTTATTATTCTAATTTGAGTGTATAATTTCGTTGAATAATTTACAATACTTTAATAATTAAAGTTAAATGTGTTTGTCTAGTTCATATTGATCAATATCAATTTAAACTTCTTAATTGATTATTATCTAAGCATATTATTCAGAAAGTAGGTCTAATATTGACAATCGTTTTATTATTGTTTATTATTGTTGTTGTTGAAGGTCATATTGAAAATTAGTTATATGTGGTATTATATTATGTACTCTTAATATGTTACCTTTGAAAAATAAAGTTGTTATTATTATTATTATCATTATCATTATCATTATCATTATTATTATTATTATTATTATAATTATTATTATTATTATTATTATTATTATTATTATTATTATTATTATTATAGCAGTACAGGACTGAACACAAATAACTTTATATTTTTATATGTAGCAAAGTACTAGGGAGAAATCTTGAAATCTCGAAATTTCTTTCATTTCCATTTTTCCAACTGTGTCTTATCCAATCGGCATGTATTCATTAGTCTTGATCATCTGCAACGCTTTCATTTTCTTAAGAAAAGCAAGCGTCGCAAATGATCAAGTCTACATATTCAAGCGTTTTTGTGATACTATATCCAAATTCATGTGCATGTACATACTGTCTACAGTATGTGTCTGTGTGCATTTGTCAATAAACCAATTTATGTTTGGATGTAAAAATTTGGTGTCAACCATGACTTTATAACATACATGCACTTATACAGTAATAAGGTTACTTAGGTGTGCTGAGTAATAAACAGTTGCCGATACGAAATGTAAATTAATGCCAACGCCAACGGAAGTTCGAGCTTTGCGCATGTCTGGGATATTGTTATTATACGGGTATTCGCGGTAATAGGTATATCGCAGCATTACCAAGTGGTCAGCAACCACCATTGCGTTTTCCATAGACTTACGTTATAACGTTTGACCTCATTTTCACTATTTCCTAATTTTTACTATTTCTATCATCCGTGGACCAAAAGGTCTTATTTTTTATTGACACAAACATAATAAACTTATATTTTATTGTGATCATTTGCCAGTTTAACATTTTCATCCAACCAGAATTAAGCTTACTATAAAAATATATGCCCTGAACATCCCTATACTTTTTTTCAGCCAATCAGAGAGCTCGTCTCAATGGTGGTAGCTGACCAAGTATACAAGGGATATATCAGTACACGCGTAGACATAAAATATGTGTGTACGTTCTTGCGTTAGTGTGTGAGTGCGTACGTGCGTGCATACGTGAGTGCGTCCATTGTGAGTTTACTCACATGGGAGAAATGATAATTACTTATATTTACATTTTAGAAAAAGAACACGCTCGCATATACGACGAACAATATCAAATAAAATACGAGGCAAAAAAGAATAATACAGATTCGTCAGCCTCCTACGAAGTGTACGAGTTGGATAAGGAAAGGGCACTCGTCAATGGAATGGACAACATTATTCGTGTACACAGCATTTCAAACGGTATATACCAGATTTGACAATATTAATGATTTTCCTTCTGATTACTTTAGCAAATAAAACATTTATACATGGTTTTCGTCTAAAGAAATATCAAAATAATAGAAGGGAAACATGAATTGATTTAACGAAAGCATGATTGAAACTTAAATCGAGCATAATAAAGATGAATATATATCAAATATCATCGTGTTAGATTTTAGATTTTTAACAACGAATGATCTAAACATAAAGAAATATGTCCACTACTTTTGTTACGATGTTTTAATCACTGCAGATGTCTTATGTATGAATTAGACTACTGGTACTTCTGTGTTATTTAGTAGACCACTGGTAATTCTGTGTAAATTGGATCACTAGTACTTCTGGGTAACTTGGACCACTAGTGCTTCAGAGTAACTATGGCCACTAGTGCTTCTGGGTAACTTGGACCACTAGTGCTTCTGGGTAACTAGGACCATTAGTGCTTCTGGGTAAATAAGACCACTAGTGCTTCTGGGTAACTTGGACCACTAGTGCTTCTGAGTAACTTCGGCCACTAATGCGTCTGTGTAACTTGGACCACTAGTTCTTCTGGGTTACTTGAACCATTAGTGTTTAATGGAAACTTGGGCCACTAGTACTTCTGAGTAACTTGAACCACAAGTACTTCTGTGTAACTTGAACCTTTAGTGCTTCTGTGTAACTTGGACCATTAATACTTCTGTATATCTTGGACCGTTAGCGCTTCTGGGTAACTTGGACCACTAGTGCTTCTGGGTAACGTAAGCCAAACTTATGCGTCTGTGAAACTTGAACCACTTGTGCTTCTGGGTAAATTAGACCACTAGTGCGTCTGTGTAGCTTGGACCACTAGTGCTTATTGGTAACTTGGACCACTAGTGCTTCTGGGTAACTTGAACCATTAGTGTTTCTGAGTAACTTGGACCACTAGTACTTCTGGGTAACTTGAATTACTAGTACTTCTGTGTAACTTGAACCATTAATGTTTCTGAGTAACTTTAACCATTAGTACTTCTATGTAACTTTAACCATTAGTGCTTCTGTGTAACTTTAACCATTAGTACTTCTGTATAACTTGGATCATTAGTTCTTTTGTATAACTTGGACCATTAGTACTTCTGTATAACTTGGACCATTAGTACTTCAGTATAACTTAGACCATTAGTGCTTCTGTGTAATTTGGACCACTAAAACTTCTGTGTAACTTGAACCATTAGTGCTTCTGTGTATCTTGGACCATTTGTACTTCTGTATATCTTTGACCGTTAGCGCTTCTGGGTAACTTTGACCACTAGTGCTTCTGGGTAACGTGAGCCAAACTAATGCGTCTGTGTAACATGAACCATTAGTGCTTCTGGGTAAATTGGACCACTAGTGCGTCTGTGTAGCTTGGACCAATAGTGCTTATTGGTAACTTGGACCACTAGTGTTTCTGAGTAACTTGGACCACTAGTACTTCTGGGTAACTTGAATTACTAATACTTCTGTGTAACTTGACCCATTAATGCATCTGAGTAACTTTAACCATTAGTATTTCTATGTAACTTTAACCATTAGTGCTTCTGTGTAACTTTAACCATTAGTACTTCTGTATAACTTGGATCATTAGTACTTTTGTATAACTTGGACCATTAGTACTTCTGTATAGCTTGGATCATTAGTACTTCTTTATAACTTGGACCATAAGTACTTCTGTGTATAACTTGGATCATTAGTGTTTCTGTATAACTTGGACTATAAGTACTTCTGTATAACTTGGACCATTAGTACTTCAGTATAACTTGGACCATTAGTGCTTCTGTGTAATTTGGACAACTAAAACTTCTGTGTAACTTGGACCATTAGTACGTCTTTGTAACTTGGACCATAAGTGCTTCTGTGTTACTCGGACCACTAGTATTTCTGTGTAACTTGGACCATTACTTCCGTGTTACTTGGACCATTAATACTTCTGTATAGTTTGGACCATTAGTACTTATGTATGACTTGGACCACTATTACCTCTGTATGAATGCGACCACTAGTACCTCTGTATGACTTACCACCAGTACCTCTTTATGAATTGGACCACTAGAACCTCTTTATGAATTAGACCACTAGTACCTCTGTATGGATTGGACCACTGGTACCTCTGTATGGATTGGACCACTAGTACCTCTGTATGACCACTAATAACTCTGTATTGATTGGACCACTGGTACCTCTGTTTGAATTGGTCCACTAGGACCTCTGTATGAATTGGACCACTTGTAACTCTGTATGGATTGGACCTCTAGTACCTCTGTATGAATTGGACCACTTGTAACTCTGTATGGATCGGACCACTAGTACATCTGTATGGATCGGACCACTAGTACCTCTGTATGGATCGGACCACAAGTACCTGTGTATATTGGACCACTAGTATCTATGTATGGATTGGACGACTTGTACCTCTGTATGGATTGGACCACTTGTACCTCTGTATGGATTGCACCACTTGTCCCTCTGTATGGATTGGACCACTAGTACCTCTGTATGGATTGGACCACTTGTACCTCTATATGGATTGAACCACTTGTACCTCTGCATGAATTGGACCACTAGTACCTCTGCATGGATTGGACCACTTGTATTTCTGTATGGATTGGACCACTTGCACCTCTGTATGAATTGGACCACTAATACCTCTGTATGGATTGGACCACTAGTATCTCTGTATGGATTGGACCACAAGTACCTGTTTATATTGGACCACTAGTACTTCTGTACGAGTTGGAGCACTAGTACCTCTGTATGGATTGGACCACTAGTATCTCTGTATGGATTGGACCACTTGTACCTCTGTATGAATTGGACCACTAGTACCTCTGTATGGATTGGCCCACTAGTACCTCTGTATGAATTGGACCACTATTACCTCTGTATGGATTGGCCCACTAGTACCTGTGTATGAATTGGACCACTTGAACCTCTGTATGGATTGGCCCCACCAGTACGTGTTATGTGACACTAGATCGAACTCATTATTAGTGACCTGAACTCATTGAATGGAAGATTTAAGGCATCGATATTGGATACTTCATTTACATACTGCACTCTAGGAATTTCCGTGGTTCCTCGAAAAACAGGTAGGACACTATATATGCACAATCAAAGAGAAAGTGTGCATGATTTTATGTTTGCAATAGTTATTTTAACTTTTATTTTTGCGTGGTAAAATTTTAGGACAACTGTATTATTCATTTGCCGTAGAATGTATGTGTTAAAATTTCAATATCACTCACCCGTATTCATAGTACAGCCGAAAATGATAAAACACGATTTTCACGTGCACTGCATGGGTATGATCATATCCCAGAACAGTTTTGTGAATTTTGATTTCGATCCACTACTTGATTTCATAGGCTTTACTTTCTTCTGCAATAAAGGTATTGCCTTTCTTTTAAATTCACCATCAAAGTGATAAAATTATCTTTGATTTGGTAAACTTCTTCACAGGGTTTGTGAATCATAGACACTGGTATCATCTGCGCACCGCAGCGGTGGTAGAGCGTACGCCTTGCGTGTGGAAGATTATTGGTGGACAGCGTCATGATATGAACTGAAAAGTAAATAACAACATATGCGCAAAGACATGCACATTTTCTTTTTTTGACTGAGTATGATTAAACTGTGTATTCAAGGTGAATGCGAAAAAAGTGCATATAAATAAAGAAGCACTTAGACCTTTGTCGCTTTCATCCCTCGGTATGCTAGTAAGATAAGTATATGTTATTATCATTCAGGCGAACTGTTACATAGGCTAGAGGGGCACACGGAATCATTATGTCTGTCCCTCAATGACCTGGCCCCGTATATTCTGTCTTATGGCAATACGGACGAGGAAGATTGTCTCAGAATCTGGGATAAGAAGACATACGAATGTGCGGCAACGTTTACTTTGGACAAAACGGTAAAAAAATATTTTCACAATAAATGTACAAAAAATAAGGAGCGTCGTCGTCTTGCTTTGTTATTGTTGTTGTTTTTATTGTTGTTGCTGCTGTGGTGGTAAATGTTGTCATCGTCGTCGTCGTCGTCTACGCCGCCGCCATTGTCATCCAAACTTACTTTAGAAATAAAAGTTTTTAAGCAATTGCCTTCAACATTACTCTTCAGCATGATTTAAAAAATGCGCTTAAATGTGACATATTATTTTTAAGAATATAAAATCATATCGGCAAGTAATTGAACGGTTAAAACATTAAGGCGAAATAACTAGAATCTCGTTACTAATGAGTATCGATTATTTAGCCTTTTTAGCTCGCCGGGACGAATGCCCAGGAGAGCTATTGCCATGACCCCGGCCGCGTCAGCGTCGTCGGCGCCGTCTAGACACCCAGGTTAAACTTTTGCGTTTAGTTGTGGTGTTTGCCTCCAAGCCCAGTCTTCGCATGGGTGGTGAGTTTTATCCCATCGGCGAGCTGTGTTGTCTTCTCACAACTCTTGTTAATTATATTAAAATAAGAATGTGTTTTTTTCAAATGGACATGATTTTGTTAAACCAACATTTTCTTCAGTTTTTCTTAGATACTTGAACTTAACTTCATTTTGACTGGTAAGTCGGGCCCGATTAGCTCAACCTGTAGCGCGTCTGACTATCAATCCAGGGAGCGTGAGTTCGAATCCCCGCTCGGCAACAGTCTCCGTGATGGTTGCTATACGGCATTGTGTCTAATTACAATTCGTCTCTCACCGCTGATTCAAGTGAGATAGTTATCAGTTACTTGCGGAGATGGGTTGTGCTTGAGTGCTGGTGAACCTTTCAGGATTCCAGGAAACATTGGTTAGGTTAACTAATCGTCTGTTAGTCCTCGAGGGCATAAAATTGACGCTTAATATTCAATCAATCAATCACTTGACTGTAAGATTTAATAAATTTTCTCTAATCGATGTCAATCACTGGGATGCTTTTGTTTACTTCCAGCTTTTAAGTATTAATAAGTACACGGTTAGATATGTTTAGGAAGCAGGAGACAGACGGCGTCTCGTTCAATATGATTTTCACCGCAATACATTCTCGGACAATAAATTCCCATATTGTACAAAACACTATAAAATAATCTTATAATATTTGCCATTTATTTCAGATCATGCCTCTGTAATGTTAAAGAAACATAGACGACTTTCAAAGATGTTCAAAACAGCAATATGCATATATAAGTTTCCGTTAGTCATCGTTTGTCTATAACGTTTCAAATGCCATGCGAACAATGCCAAACGTTGTGCGGCATTTTGTACACAAGAGTCGGGTACACCGACACTAGCGGCGCTGAAACCGCAGTCACTGTAATTGTATAGTAGGCTTATTACGCTCTTGTTCTGTATTGTACTGTTACTTATTTGATAAAAATTGATATTGTACAGTGAACCATTAAATGATCTTATAGCCGGGCCCGGTTAGCTCAGTCGGTAGCACGTCTGATAATCAATTCAAGGATAGAGAGTTCGAATCCCCGCCCGGCCACAGTCTCCTTGATGATTGTTATACGACATTACGTCTCATTGGCATTTGTCTCTCATCACTGATGCAAGTGAGAAAGTTATCTGTTACTTGCCAAGATAGGTGTGCTCAAGTACTGGATAGCATAACATTGATGCTAAATATCCAACGAATCAATCAAGTTATGTAACATGTAATATATATTTTAGACGAAGGATATACGGTGGAGTCCTGACGGGAAATATTTTCTGACGACGACAACGTATCCACTTAGCGTGATTCCATGGAAAATTCAGTATGGCGACGACCATGTCAAAATTGAAGGCGATTTAAACACACTGTATCCAAAACTGTTTCCAATCTCAGGTATGAACATCTGCAATGGTGGATCTACCTTTTGTAGAAAATACAGCGTACTCCCCTCACCGCTGATTCAAGTGGGAAAGTTATCAGTTACTTGCGGAGATGGGGTATGCTCGAGTACTGGTTAACTCTGAGGATCCCAGGAAACAGTGCTTAGGATAACTGATCGCCTGTTAGCCCTCGATGGCATAAAATGACGCTAAATATTCAATCAATCAATCATTTATAAACAATGGATGAGTACAGTTTCTCTGGAGAAAACTTAAAAGCTCAGTATATACAATATACAAACCAAAAGTAGAATTGTTGTATTCGAATGAAAATCGGCAAGATATCATTATTTGTAAATCACACATTTTCAGGCTTTTACATACCATTATGTATAAACAATACAGCAGCACGGTGTATTCACGAGATTCTTCAACATAGCATTAGTTGTAAATCACACATCAGCACAGTCTACTCGAATGATTCTTCAACATAGCATTAGTTGTAAATCACACATCAGCACAGTCTACTCGAATGATTCTTCAACATAGCATTAGTTGTAAATCACACATCAGCACAGTGTACTCGAATGGTTCTTCAACATAGCAATATTTGTAAATCACACATCAGCACAGTGTACTAAAGATATTGTTCAACATGGCATTATGTATAAATCATCAGCACAATGCACTAAAGATATTGTTTAACATAGCATTATGTATAAACTATCAGCACAATGTACTATATATATTGTTCAACATGGTATATTATGTATAAGTCATCAGCACAATGCACTAAATAAAGTGTTCAACATGGCATTGTGTATAAACCAACAGCACAATGTACTAAAGATAGTTTTCGACATGGCATTATGTATTAATCATCAGCACAGTGTACTAAAAATATTGTTCAACATGGCATTATGTATAAACCATCAGCACGTTGTACCCAAGTGATTCCTAAACATATCATTATCTCTTAACCATACAAAAGTCCTGTGTACTCAAGATTTTGTTTGGCGAATCAATTACTAATAAAGTTTTTACCAATTTTAGCTGACCGTGTTCAACTCGACACAACCGATGATATACAGCCCGAGGCCGATGATCCAGATACTGATCCGGAATACGTTGAGCCGCCTGATTCAGACGATGATGACGATGGCGACGATACATAGTGTGTATTTGGTTTAAAGTGCAGATTGTGAAGATGTGAACTGTATGTGGTAGCAACGTTTATTACAAGCGAATAAGTTTATGTGTGGCAGGAGGTTTACATTTAATATTATGCCTTTTGAAGACACGCAGAATATAGAACTTTATAATTATACGAGTAGGTGGTTCTTACATGTGCACCGTAGGACTGATTAACTATATAGAGCACGGTCATAGACACGTGCGACATGCCGCACAAACGCTTTCAAAACGTGTTAGCTAATTTCGAAACTTGTTTATTTTGTATGCCGCATAAATTATTTCCTTTTTTTCTTCTTTTTTTTTCTTTTTCTTTTACAATTCAGACGATGACAGCATTTGTCACTCATGTAGGACTGCCACCGCTTGATCTGCTACTTCTAAGTTTGGACTCAACTCATAGTCCTGGTGAAAATTTTAATTGAACGATCAGAGAACAGACATTATTACGATGAAATACACTGTATTTAAGCGAGGGCAGGGGTTCGAAACGAAAGAAATATCCGAATTTACCCGAATGTTACAAATATAATATTGATTCAGTGAAAATTGTAATGAATTTGTATGAATGAGGCCGCCTATGACGATCATGATAGTTTAGATACATAAAATTAACATTTTATATATAAACATTAACTCTTTAGATAAATGTAATCAGAAACAATTAGTCACCATTATGTTTGTACAATGTATTTGAAACTTTGCCATCATCGGTCACAAACTTACAAATGTGCATTTTTCTAAAGAAATAATAGGTTATACATTTTTATTAACACTGGATTTTTTTGAAAATATTATGTTGCCTGTGACTTCCTATTTATTAGGTAGAGCTATAGATAGTTATTTATTAATTTTTGTTAATTATCAATGTAAATGATAATTACATCACATGATTTTTATTTCTATTATGTTTTATATAAAAACTAACAAAACATATTATATTCATAAATAAAAACTGTATAAAATATGTCTGGTGTACATAGAATACATTATTAGAATAAAATAATTATAAAAAATTTATGTCTGTATATATAATTCATGGAATAAGAAATTATAATACAATGTCTAATACACAAAATTCATCGAGAAAAGGTGTATAGAATTCATGTCTGGTGTATATGTAATTTACAGAAAAAGTATAATACAATGTCTGGTATACATAATTCATCCAGAAAAGGTGTATAAAATTCATGTCTGGTGTATATGTAATTTACAGAAAAAGTATAATACAATGCCTGGTATACAGAATTCATCGAGAAAAGGTGTATAAAATTCATATCTCATGTATATGTAATTTACAGGAAAAGTATAATACAATGCCGGGTATACAGAATTCATCGAGAAAAGGTGTATAAAATTCATGTCTGGTGTTTATGTAATTTACAGGAAAAGAATAATACAATGCCTGGTATACAGAATTCATCGATAAAAGGTGTATAAAATTCATGTCTGGTGTATATATAATTTACAGGAAAAGTATAATACAATGCCTGGTATACAGAATTCATCGAGAAAAGGTGTATAAAATTCATGTCTGGTGTCTATGTAATTTACAAAAAAAGTATAATACAATGCTTGGTATACAGAATTCATCGGGAAAAGGTGCATCAAATTCATGTCTGGTGTATATGTCATTTACAGGAAAAGTATAATACAATGCCGGGTATACAGAATTCATCGAGAAAAGGTGTATAAAATTCATGTCTGGTGTATATGTAATTTACAGGAAAAGAATAATACAATGCCTGGCATACAGAATTCATCGATTAAAGGTGTATAAAATTCATGTCTGGTGTATATGTAATTTACAGGAAAAGTATAATACAATGCCTAGTATACAGAATTCATCGAGAAAAGGTGTATAAAATTCATGTCTGGTGTCTATGTAATTTACAAAAACAGTATAATACAATGCTTGGTATACAGAATTCATCGGGAAAAGGTGCATCAAATTCATGTCTGGTGTATATGTCATTTACAGGAAAAGTATAATACAATGCCTGGTATACAGAATTCATCGAGAAAAGGTGTATAAAATTCATGTCTGGTGTCTATGTAATTTACAAAAAAAGTATAATACAATGCTTGGTATACAGAATTCATCGGGAAAAGGTGCATCAAATTCATGTCTGGTGTATATGTCATTTACAGGAAAAGTATAATACAATGCCGGGTATACAGAATTCATCGAGAAAAGGTGTATAAAATTCATGTCTGGTGTATATGTAATTTACAGAAAAAGTAAATTCCAATGCCTGGTGTACAGTATTCATCGAGAAAGGTGTATAAAATTCATGTCTGGTGTATATGTAATTTACAGAAAAAGTATAATACAATGCCTAGTATACAGAATTCATCGGGAAAAGGTATAAAATTCATGTCTGGTGTATATGTAATTTACAGAAAAAGTATAATACAATGACTGGAATACAGAATTCATCGGGAAAAGGTGCATGAAATTCATGTCTGGTGTATATGTAATTTACAGAAACAGTATAATACAATGCCTGGTATACAGAATTCATCGGGAAAAGGTGCATAAAATTCATGTTTCGTTTATATGTAATTTACAGAAAAAGTATAATACAATGCCTGGTATACAGAATTCATCGGGAAAAGGTGTATCAAATTCATGTCTGGTGTATATGTAATTTACAGAAAAAGTATAATACAATGCCTGGTATACAGAATTCATCAAGAAAAGGTGCATAAAATTCATGTCTGGTGTATATGTAATTTACAGAAAAAGTTCAATACAATGCCTGGTATACAGAACTCATCGGGAAAAGGTGCATAAAATTCATGTCTGGTGTATATGTAATTTACAGAAAACGTATAATACAATGCCTGGTATACAGAATTCATCAGGAAAAGGTGCATAAAATTCATGTCTGGTATATAATATTATGTAATTTACAGAAAAAGTATAATACAATGCCTGGTATACAGAATTCATCAAGAAAAGGTGCATAAAATTCATGTCTGGTGTATATGTAATTTACAGAAAAAGTTCAATACAATGCATGGTATACAGAACTCATCGGGAAAAGGTGCATAAAATTCATGTCTGGTGTATATGTAATTTACAGAAAAATTATAATACAATGCCTGGTATACAGAACTCATCGAGAAAAGGTGCATAAAATTCATGTCTGGTGTATTTGTAATTTACAAAAAAAGTATAATACAATGCCTGGTATACATAATTCATCGGGAAAAGGTGCATAAAATTCATGTTTCGTGTATATTTATTTTACAGAAAAAGTAAATTCAAATGCCTGGTATACAGAATACATCTGGAAAAGGTGCATAAAATTCATGTCTGGTGTATATGTAATTTACAGAAAAAGTATAATACAATGCCTGGTATAAAGAATTCATCGGGAAAAGGTGCATAAAATTCATGTTTGGTGTATATGTAATTGACAGAAAAAGTATAATAAAATGCCTCGTATACAGATTCATCGGGAAAAGGTGCATAAAATTCATGTCTCGTGTATATGTAAATTACAGAAAAATATAATACAATGCCTGGTATACAGAATTCATCGGGAAAAGGTGAATAAAATTCATGTCTGGTGTATATGTAATTTACAGAAAAAGTATAATACAATGCCTGGTATACATAATTCATCGGGAAAAGGTGTATCAAATTCATGTCTGGTGTATATGTAATTTACAGAAAAAGTATAATACAATGCCTGGTATACATAATTCATCGGGAAAGGGTGCATCAAATTCATGTCTGGTGTATATGTAATTTACAGAAAAAGTAAATTCAAATGCCTGGTATACAGAATTCATCGAGAAAAGGTGTATAAAATTCATGTCTGGTGTATATGTAATTTACAGAAAAAGTATAATACAATGCCTAGTATACAGAATTCATCGGGAAAAGGTGTATAAAATTCATGTCTGGTGTATATGTAATTTACATAAAAAGTATAATGCAATGCCTAGTATACAGAATTCATCGGGAAAAGGTGCATCAAATTCATGTCTGGTGTATATGTAATTTACAGAAAAAGTAAATTTAAATGCCTGGTATACAGAATTCATCGATAAAAGGTGTATAAAGTTCATGTCTGGTGTATATGTAATTTACAGAAAAGTATAATACTATGCGTGGTATACATAGTTCATCGGGAAAAGGTGCATCGAATTCATGTCTGGTGTATATGTAATTTACAGAAAAAGTAAATTCAAATGCCTGGTATACAGAATTCATCGAGAAAAGGTGTATAAAATTCATGTCTGGTGTATATGTAATTTACAGAAAAAAGTATAATACAATGTCTGGTATACAGAATTCATCGGGAAAAGGTGCATAAAATTCACATCTGGTGTATATGTAATTGACAGAAAAAGTATAATACAATGCCTGGTATACAGAATTCATCGGGGAAAAGGTGCATAAAATTCATGTCTGGCGTATATGTAATTTACAGAAAAAGTTCAATATAATGCCTGGTATACAGAATTCATCGAGAAAAAGTGCATAAATTTCACGTCTGGTGTATATGTAATTTACAGAAAAAGTATAATACAATGCCTGGTATACAGAATTCATGGTAAAATGCATAAAATTCATGTCTGGTGTATATGTAATTTACAGAAAAGTATAATTCAATGCCTGGTATACTGAATTTATCGAGAAAAGGTGCATAAAATTCGTGTCTGGTGTAAATGTAATTTACAGAAAAAGTATAATACAATGCCTGGTATACAGAATTCATCGGTAAAAGGTGAATACAATTCATGTCTGGTGTATATGTAGTTTACAGAAAAAGTATAATGCAATACCTGATATACATAGTTCATCGGGAAAAGGTGCATCAAATTCATGTCTGGTGTATATGTAATTTACAGAAAAAGTAAATTCAAATGCTTGGTATACAGAATCATCGAGAAAAGGTGTTTAAAATTCATGTCTGGTGTATATGTAATTTACAGAAAAAGTATAATACAATGCCTGGTATACATAATTCATCGGGAAAAGGTGTATAAAATTTATGTCTGGTGTTTATGTAATTTACAGAAAAAATATAATACAATGCCTGGTATACATAATTCATCGGGAAATGGTGTATAAAATTTATGTTTGGTGTTTATGTAATTTACAGAAAAAGTATAATACAATGCCTGGTATACATAATTCATCGGGAAATGGTGTATAAAATTTATGTTTGGTGTTTATGTTATTTACAGAAAAAGTATAATACAATGCCTGGTATACATAATTCCTCGGGAAAAGGTGCATCAAATTCATGTCTGATGTATATGTAATTTACAGAAAAAGTAAATTCAAATGCCTGGTATACAGAATTCATCGAGAAAAGGTGTATAAAATTCATGTCTGGTGTATATGTAATTGACAGAAAAAGTATAATACAATGCCTAGTATACAGATTCATCGGGAAAAGGTGCATCAAATTTATGTCTGGTGTATATGTAATTTACAGAAAAAGTAAATTTAAATGCCTGGTATACAGAATTCATCGATAAAAGGTGTATAAAACTCATGTCTGGTGTATATGTAATTTACAGAAAAAGTATAATACTATGCGTGGTATACATAGTTCATCGGGAAAAGGTGCATCGAATTCATGTCTGGTGTATATGTAATTTACAGAAAAAGTAAATTCAAATGCCTGGTATACAGAATATATCGAGAAAAGGTGTATAAAATTCATGTCTGGTGTATATGTAATTTACAGAAAAAAGTATAATACAATGTCTGGTATACAGACTTAATCGGGAAAAGGTGCATAAAATTCACATCTGGTGTATATGTAATTTACAGAAAAAGTATAATACAATGCCTGGTATACAGAATTCATCGGGGAAAAGGTGCATAAAATTCATGTCTGGCGTATATGTAATTTACAGAAAAAGTTCAATATAATGCCTGGTATACAGAATTCATGGTAAAAAGGTGCATAAAATTCACGTCTGGTGTATATGTAATTTACAGAAAAGTATAATTCAATGCCTGGTATACTGAATTCATCGAGAAAAGGTGCATAAAATTCGTGTCTGGTGTAAATGTAATTTACAGAAAAAGTATAATACAATGCCTGGTATACAGAATTCATCGGGTAAAAGGTGCATACAATTCATGTCTGGTGTATATGTAGTTTACAGAAAAAGTATAATGCAATACCTGGTATACATAATTTATCGGGAAATGGTGTATAAAATTTATGTTTGGTGTATATGTAATTTACAGAAAAAGTATAATACAATGCCTTGTATACATAATTCATCGGAAATGGTGTATAAAATTTATGTCTGGTGTATATGTAATTTACAGAAAAATACAATACAATGTCTGGTATACAGAATTAATCAGAAAAGGTGTATAAAATTCATGGCTGGTGTATATGTAATTTACAGAAAAAGTATAATATAATGTATGGTTTCAGTGCTCATTTCTTTGAAGAAACTAAGATATCTTGATCGATTAACTGCTTAACGAATTAATAATTGGACACCATTTTCAAATCATCAGGTCATAAATGGTATTCCCAGTTTAAATGGTTGTGTAATACCTCAGAATGAATCTGAATAGAAATACCGTCCTGTCGTCAGCAATTGACAAACTTTCTCATATAGAGCATGTGGACATGTTGGGACTCGAACGTACGATTAAACGATCAGAGGTAAGTGCCTAGCATTGTGTACAAGAACAAGGAGAGAAATGTCTGTGACAAGAATCCACACACTAGCATTGTGTACAAGAACACGGAGATGACTGTCTTTGACAAGAATCCACATACCAGCATTGTGTACAAGAACACGGAGAGGACTGTCTGTGACAAGAATCTACACACCAGCATTGTGTACAAGAACAAGGATATGACTGTCTGTGACAAGAATCCACACACCAGCATTGTGTACAAAAACATGGACATGACTGTCTGTGACAAGAATCCACACACCAGCATTGTGTACAAGAACACGGAGATGAATCTCTGTGACAAGAATCTACACACCAGCATTGTGTACAAGAACAAGGAGATGACTGTCTGTGACAAGAATCCACACACCAGCATTGTGTACAAGAACATAGAGATGACTGTCTGTGACAAGAATCCACACACTAGCATCGTGTACAAGAACACGGAGATGACTGTCTTTGACAAGAATCCACATACCAGCATTGTGTACAAGAACAAGAAGAGAAATGTTTGTGACAAGAATCCACACACCAGCATTGTGTACAAGAACAAGGATATGACTGTCTGTGACAAGAATTCACACACCAGCATTGTATACAAGAACATGAAAATGACTGTCTGTGACAAGAATCCACACACCAGCATTGTGTACAAGAACACGGAGATGAATGTCTGTGACAAGAATCACACACCAGCATTGTGTACAAGAACAAGGAGATGACTGTCTGTGACAAGAATCCACACAACAGCATTGTGTACAAGATCACGGAGATGACTGTCTGTGATTAGAATCCACACACAAGCATTGTGTACATGAACAAAAAGATTACTGAGACAAGAATCCACACACCAGCATTGTGTACAAGAACAAGGAGATGACTGTCTGTGACAAGAATCCACACACCAGCATAGTGTACAAGAACAAGGAGATGACAACTGTCTGTGACAAGAAAGCAACATGAAGAAGAAAATAACAATAGTGAAATGACGACGGAGAAGACAACTGTTTAAATAAACAAACGAACAAATATACAAACAGACAGACAGACAGACTGATTAAGGAATATTTGATAACAAAATACAATTAAGGAAAACACGGCGGATTATAAGATGGGAAAATAAATCAAATATATCATTGAGTAATTTCCTTAGATCATTGTTAATGAAACACACTTGTATATTGTTTAATGAAACGTATTGTGCCAGAGTTAAATCCAGTTTATTAAATATTTTTTGTTTAGTTTTAAGACAAAAATAGTGCTGTTGTGTTTTTCAAACAAAAATTAGAGTACATGCAAAACAGCTTAATTTTGAATGATTGCCTTGGATGTATACATACCATATACACGTACATGTAATACTCAACCAGAACTTGTTGAAAGATATTCAGTCGCAGTTCATTTGAGTCAAGACTTTTTAATTTGCTTTATACTCCAAAACATAATATGTTGACTTCCTTCCAACATCGTCACCCCCTCCATGTTACAGAGTCTGAACATTCAGTTTTGTGGGTGAAACACACCCAGTTATGAATGAGATTGCCCTCTAGACTATTAAAACCAAACCCTTGAATTCGCTATGAACTCCAAAACGCCTTGAACATAATTCAAAGCAAGTGCGTCAGCCCATGAAGCATCCCATATATTTTCTAGGAACGCACAGTGACCTCCCTTGTCCACGGTGATCAAAAGTAGGTTTGGATAAAAACGAAAGAGTTCAAACGGTATATTGTCCCGTGTTGAGACAGGGTCATCCATGCTATTTATACACAAGACGGGCATCGCGATATCGTCAACGTCTCTCATAGGATCGTTCCTCTTCCAGAACGCTTCGAACGTTTCAATCCCGTACATCTTACAGTACACATGGTAATCGAACTCCTTCAGGCTCCAAGATTTGAAAATCACTGCATTAATGTCAATAAGCTTGTAAAGCGCCTTCGAATATCTCATTATCATTCGCTTCATATTTATCAGCAACAGCAATTCGTAAAACTTCGGTATTTGTTCGCATAACTTCGTCGTGTTGTCATAGGAAGGCGATATGCAGACGGCTGCCTTCAACCTTGACGAGGACCCGTACTCACCTAAATACGAAAACACCGTCGCACATCCGGCTCCAATGCCTACTCCAACAATACAGACGCCAGGAAACTTATAAAGAATGTACTCAAGTACCTGCTTGGAATCGTTTGTGTCTCCAGTACTTGTCAATTTGGGCGAGGTAAGCAGACTGGCGCCATGTCCTCGTCTGTTAAAAACGACGGTTCGTATGTTTTTCATTGCGGCAAGTTTACAAAGTTGTCCCACACTGACGGCGTCACCAGTCAAGCGAGGGAATATTAGAATTACTGGACTGGTTCTACGAAACTTACATTTTGATGGAACATACCAGTCTATCGCTACAGAGCCATTGTATTCCATTTGGATATATTCGCGGTCAAATTCCAAGTCTTCTGGCGGCTTGATAAAGTATCCAAGAAGCGTCTGTACGAAACTGTTGCCGAGGAGTCTTGAAGGGTGAAATGCACGATTCAGAATACCTCGTCGTTTGATGAGATGTTTGGTCAATGCAGATTCGCGGCAATGTAAAGTCGGCACTATGTCTCTGGTCTCCAAGAACGACTGGAGTTTGATGATGAAGTAAGTTATCATAGACAGTACAAATTCGAGAATTTGAAAAACCTTCGACATGTTCTGGCGCAGAAAAAAACACAGATATATTTAAAACTGTTGCAAGTGCTCACAAGGAAACTTGTCAATTAATAATATCTTGAACGCTAGCTTAGCTTATGTAAAGATATTCTGCAGTCGAATTATTTATACCCAAGGATTTCAAAATGTTTTCTCATCTTTCAGTATTAGAAAGTGCAGGAACCTTAATTCTAACAAGATGTGCAAGTGGTAATGAAACTTAAATGTACGAAATGATATTAAATATATTATAAAACACCAATGTCATAACGTGTAAAATTTCTTGTCACAAATGTAAAAAAACACATTTATCATTTCCGTATGTTCTACTCAGTGGCTTAAAATAGCCAGACGCGAGAACAACTATCGCTCCGCCCACTGACATCGTGGCTTTGTCCAAGTAAATACAATGTAGTAAAACTCCTCATGACAAATCACGCTCGGAATATATAATTTTGTTACGCGACTAGATGGTAAAAATTAGTATTAAAAATATCAGTGTGATATAGTTTCAGTGTGTCGGTAACGGAACACTACAAGGATACACCATCGTGTACTATAATCTACTAATAAATATCTTTGTTATTTTTTCTGGATTATCAATCTGATCACCTCGGCCTTTTTGCTACGCAATATACGGAGGATACGGAAATACCCGATGTTCCACGATTAAGTTATGCATATGTCCTCCTCAGTGGTTCGCTGTGAGTCTGATTTCTACTCGGAGGTGGGTCTAGTAATTACCTGTGCCTACAAGAGACCGTTACGGGGGATCGAACCTTTGACACTCGGTCTATGCTGAATCCAGTGTTTCACCACTAGATCACGCGCTCAATCTACACTATTCGTAATATCTCCTGAAAAGTTTCCAAATATGCCTGTTACGATATTTCCAAATTTTTCAATAAAGTAAATATTTTAGACAGCTCTGTTTTCCCCGGTAAATTTATCAAAGTGCCATTTTATTGATATATAGATATATTTCCAAATTTTTTTATTAAAGTAATTATCTTAGACAGCTGTTTTTCCTAAATTAGTTACACTTTTACTGAGAGATATATTTCCATATTTCCAAATTGTCTAATAATGTGTTTAAATACGTCTGGTGCTTTGTTTCTCTTTTTTTTTGTTTAACAATAAAAGTTTGTCCTATATCCGATTATTCCAGTCTTGTTTTGATACCGTAACAAAAGTAATTATCGGAATTATCAATTAATCAATCGAATATACATGTACAAGTTACCTAATCACCTTAAAGTTTTAGAAAATATAATAGTTTAACCATAAAGACTGTCTGCAAATAAGTGAGATATTTACTGTCTTAGATTTAACTATCCGTTCTTTCTAGCCCTATCTCACCAACACTACTGAATTGACGCAATGATTGCTTATGAATTCTGTTGATTTTCTATGGATCCAAACTAACAAGTAAATCAAATATGCCATTTTCAGAGAAATCTGTTTGGTGATTGTTTCTCCCAATCAGCGTTTACTTTACCCTTGACGAAACCGTAATAGTGTTAAATGTTTATGGATACTGACAAATTAACAAATCGCACAAGTGCTTTTAATTTCCATTCCCACGACAGCTCACATCCGTGCAATCTAGATTTTCAGGTACGGGAATATGTTTGTTGTTAGAATGTTGCCGATCACGTAAGGATTAAATGTGTCTATGTCAGCAAATAAGTGGCATTAAGGTCAAGAATACATGATCATAGCCTTATACATGTATAGAATAATATATGTCATACATTTATCATATTGATAAAAATTAATAAGATTTGATCATTTAAAGATTAAATCATTTTTTAAAGAAACTATTCATTACTAATTTACAAACTACTCCACTTCCTTTTTAATTTCGGATACGCACATGGCAGAGACATGGAATTTGCGGCTGTGGTTAAATTTCAGATAAAATGAAAATTTAGTTAATAATAACTTAGGAACATGTTCAATTATATTGGGAATAACTTCGCTCAGTGTGTAGAAGCGTAAACATAAGTTTGTAGGGGTCTATGTTGATGTAATTTGTGTTGTAATTGTTGTGTCACGGCTTTCGCGTGGACAATGTGTTCCTGTCACATGTGTACCTGCAATTATTTTTCAAATTAACAAGTTCTTTAGCTGTCAAGACAATTATGATAGAGATTGTGTGTTTATGTTTATTACCAACGTCGGATAACTACGGTTGTCAAATCCGATACTCTCAATTCATCACCCGTGGGAAATTAACCTAGTTCTGTGTCATTTTATTTGAACAGAACATCGAAATACAGCTAACGGTCAAAATGGCGTTTGCATAAAACAAGCGTTGCGAATGGATAACGTTCCCTCCAAGTCGTGAAAGAACCAATCATATGATCCAAAAGTTGTTTCTAGATGGCCAATAAGTTGTGGCAGGGAAATAGTTTTAATAATATATATAATATCCTGAACTCCATGTGTATACTGTGATGGTGTTCATTTTTCTAATTTATCTAAGTTAGTTCGTATGCATCAGGCTTATAGTGTTTTCTAAGGGGAGCTACATGTATCATGCATAAAATCTAAATAATTGGCATTTCTTCGTCGTTTCGTTTTTATTGTACTGGTGGCTTTGACTATATCTACAGGGCTGGAATAATAGGGCATATCTTGTCATGT
The DNA here is from genome assembly GCA_029582155.1 of Panopea generosa. Taxonomy (NCBI): domain Eukaryota; kingdom Metazoa; phylum Mollusca; class Bivalvia; order Adapedonta; family Hiatellidae; genus Panopea; species Panopea generosa. Next base: position 49,116,112 of record CM055899.1, read on the forward strand.
GGCGGGCTTTGCAGCTTGTCACCAGTGCCATAAACAGTCTAATAAATGTTTTAGATTTATTTTATGTCAATATTTAGCAATATCTCTTTTGTAAATATATATACATGTATCATGAATATTTTATTGTAGATAGAATTTAAATAAGATGAACCTTTTGTAACCATAAAAAATTCTCTTTTTTTAGTTTGATAGTTTTATTCAACAAATTCCTAAAAGACCATGAGTACACGCTACATAGTTCAATACTTCTACGTGACAGACAATATATACATGTGACAAACTTGCAGCAACGCTCATCATTAAAAAAAATCACTTTATATCAACATGTTGACAATATTTTGGAGAATGCTCACACTCTATATTACTTATAGCAAGCGTTTGTAATACAGAAGAATATAAATTATAATGATATGATAGATGTATAATTAATAATTTCTTTAATTGGTGTTTAGTAAGAGTCATACTTCTTGTAATTATTTAACATCACTTTAGGATAAAGTATGTGTCAATTGTCAGAAGTATAAACTGCAACCTTTGAACTTTGATTATTATTGATAAAATAAGGAAAAATAAGCGATATCAACATATTCAGATATATCATATACAAGCGGTGCGTCGAGTACCAAATCCAGGATAGGAGTGCCATGGGTTCGATCATCCGTAATGGCTATTGTTAGTTGCCTTAAGCACGACACTTTTTCAGCATACCTAAGTACTGGTTCTACCCAGGAAGACTTCGAGCGTGCTTTGAATAAGTTGTAATAACTTGTTTCACAATCGCAGTAAAATAAATAGGTTTAAACTAAATCGCCACATTATCCATCGTCGGATACCCACGGGTGTCAATTCCGATACTCTCAATCAATCACCCGTGGGGAAATTAAGCTAGCTCTGTGTCGTTTTCTTTGAACAGATCAGAATATAACAAAATACAGCTAATGTTAACAACGTCTTATCAAAACGGCGTTTGTGTGAAACTAGCGTTGCGATTGGATAACGTTCCCTTTATGAAATTGTGAAAGAACTAATCATATCGTAGAAACGACGCAAAGCGAGTGTAATATCCCACGGGTGATAAATGGAGAGTATCGGAATGGAATACAAGTGGGTATCCGACGATGCACATCATCGCATATTGCCTGACTGAGTACTAGTATTCTAGTAAGTAGTAAAGTAAATACTACCAGGGTCCGATTTTACTAAACATCTCAAGCTGGAAATTTCCTCGACTAAACAATCTCAATTTCTCTAAATGTTAAGTTGAAAACACAAAACAAATACACAATCAATATTACCATTCATTGATTTATATTCGGTATGCATTTATCATAGACAGACGCATCATTATTCAGCGGACAATGTAAATCTTCATGATGCTTATTATGAAATGGGACCGTTGTCATCTACAAATAATTCAAACACTATTGTATTACTGTTAGTAGTATATGTTGAGCTAAAATATACCTATTTTTGGACACATTTTTGGGGCAAATATCACATTTTGTGGGCAAACCAAATACGAAGAAAATCGATAATCGCCCAAGGCGAATGAACGCGATTTTAGTAGTAGCTGTCACAATCAGAAACGACCCAGCGAGTATCGGCTTTTATTTTACTTCGGTAATTACTTTACCTTTCCTTCATTTAATCGGTCATTAGATTGTTAACGCGTATTTGAATAAAACAAAAAAAAGGAACAGTTGCGAAGTTCTTTAACTTTCTAAATATTTTCTAAAAACGAACGAACGAATGCGCGAGCTCAGTTTCTAGTAAAATACTGAAAATTTCAGAGAACGTTGAATTAGAGAATTTTAGATAATTCTTGTTTGTCTGGAGATATAAAAACGTATTTTCATTATGATTCAGTTTTGAATATATTTGTGGTAAGATTAGAAAAGGTCCGTAACGATGGAAATAAATGGATCGGGATTGTGGTGGAGGAAACTGAAAACATTATAAAACTTCTGCCTGTTGCTGTTAAATTGATCGGTATATATACCTCCAAGACGAAACATGTAAGGGCGAGATTGGAGATTTAATCACGGTTCTGTTTGTGAAGGAAAACGCGTACAGGAGAGTTCTACATAGACATTAGGAAACGCGTCAAAAGAGAAAACGGCAATTATACCTACACATCAGAGGGTGTACGATTCAGCAAAACATTGATACCGGATTTTATCGACAAACTTCGACTTTATCAGTCTTTGATTGAATCAGTAATCGAGAAAACTTTGGAAGTAATGAAAATGTCCATGGCTCACTCGCTAATTCAAGAAATCACAGAAATCACAGAGTTTGTTAATGGACAGAGAAATTGTGAAGGGTGTCAAATAAATCACTCCTCCAAAAAACAGCACATGAGATTTCAAGGATGTTTATCAGAGGATCAAACCTCATGGGAAGAGATCGTCTATTAGTATTGCCTGACGAAGGCGAACGATCGCGTACGGAAACGGCCGAGCGATTATAAAGATAATTTATATGCATTTGTACATGTGCAAAACAATATACATGTTATTGAAATCAGTTTTCTCAATTTAAAATAAAATAGTTAGCTATATAGTGGAGTATCATTAAACATCTGGCAGGTTAATCATTTGTATTAGAGAAACAATAAATATATAAGCTTAAACTCTGCCAATTACTGAGCAAATACTACACAACTTTAAAAGCGCAAAATTTCACATACAAGTCCTTAATAAGTATTCATCCAGTCTAACAAACATTAATGAGAGCCAACCTTGTTATGTTATCAAAATGCTTGGCACTTATTATATTGTATAAACAATAAAGCAACAATACTTGTTAAATTAAATGTTGGACTTCATTAACTTGTGATAGATAAGTGCATAAAAAACCCATACAATCGTGGTAAAACATTCCGCTTTGAATTTTTTTTATTTGACTTAGTACACTTTTTAAAAAAAAAAAAAAAAAGTAATGCTTAAATGAAGTTTAAAAACATTAAATAATTCTTCTTCTTGCAGGTCTAGTCTTGATAATGAACAGTTAAAAATTATAACTGATTCGAGAAAAGAAATAAAAAAGAAAATATAAAAAATCACTCTGGGGAGGGGATGGTGACTGATATACATAAATGTCTTCAAAATATAAATGTATTTGTAATCAAACAAATGTGTCTAAATTAAAACTGAAAGAGTAACATGTAAAATGTTCAAAAGTTATATCAAGATATTAGTGGCTTATAAGCATTCCAAGTTTGTATTTTACAATTTATTTTTGCAAGATACCGTTCTGTATTATACAGACTTATATGTGTTTTTTTAAAGATGTTAAGAATAGGTTTAACTGTTTTAAGTTTCTGAGTGTAAATACATTTCTTTGCAATTGATATTGTTTTATTCAAGACATTGTCATAAGTTTTTATTTGCAAACATTATCTCTGTATTTGTCCTATTCAAATCAATGCCTATACATTTTTCGTGAATATGGTTCATCAAACACGAGATACATTGTTGAAAAGTGTCACCTTCGATAATAATATGTTTAATTGTTTCTATATCTCTGTTGCATAAACTTCAAATAATCAGAGTCCTTTATTTTCAATATTTAATTATCAATATTTGGTGGTTTATTCTATACTGGAACCATTGTAAATTTGTGCCATTTGTTACGTTAAATATAAGACAGTAGAATTTTGTTTCAACCAAATTGGTTCTTATATCCAATTCAAGTTCCCATTTAGCAGCGGATTGAGGAATTACATATTTTTGTATACGACACTGATAGATTGCTCTACATTCTTTTGTATGTTTCATATATTTATTGATAGTGATAAAGGGCATGTAGGTACCCCTCTATTACTAGATAAATGAACAATTGAAAGTTTAGACAACTAATATAACAGATGCTAGCAATCCTTCATATTCTATGAAGTTTGTATTTATGCTGTACCTATTAATAATATCAATCATTGAGTAGAAATTACCATTTGAATTCATAGTATCATTTATCAATAAAACACCCTTAGAGAACCAATGGTTATAAAACTTGAGCCTCCGACCTTGATATTTGGATTAAACCAAATTGGATTTTGTTTTAAATGTGTACCAATTTGCAGGCTTTGGTAAAAAATATGTTTCCAGAAGGAATGATGTATTCTGTTTATGTGTCTAATAATAAAATCTGGGCCATATGCGCCATTATTTGACATGAATGGGTACATTGAATTAAATATATCTAGAAATCTTTTTTTTATTTGAGTTTAAAAGGCTTCTTATCCATGTCAGTTTTAATGAGTTAATTAAAAGGTCTATATCAAACATTCTGAGACCCCCTTTTTATGTAAGAGTTGCAAAGAATAGTTATTTCACCTTATCCGGTTTACCATCCCAAATAAATTTAAAAATACACTTTTAATCTCTTTAATTTTATCTGAGTTAGGGTTTAGTAGAACTAAGATAAGTTCATTAATTTTGATACGGCAAAACTTTTTAAGATTGTTATTTTACCAGTTGGTGTTAATATTCGTTTTGATCAATGGATAACGGCTGTTTTATATCATGTATTTTATCATCAAAGTTCACATTAATCATTTTGTTTAGATCTACTGATAATCGAATACCAAGGACAGAAAATTCATTGTCCCAAGAAAGATGATATTGTTCACATAACTTAATATTACGATTTTTCTTCATTGAACCTATCCACACTGCCTTAGTTTTATCAACATTGATATGAAGGCCGGAGATTTCAGCATAGCATTTGTGTGTTTGAAGTGTGTTTACAATTGATTTTTCTGAACCATCACGCATGAGTGTTGTTTCATCGGCATATTGTGAAATTAAAAAGTTAACATAGAAAATTAAAGAAAAAAACTAGCACACGTACGAAATAGAACACCAACCTACTATTATGGAAAACTTAGCATAAAACAAACTTTGCAATGAAGCCTTCTCCCATCTTAACCCATCTTTCCTCATCAATAAAACTGAGTGACACATATAGCCTGTAATATAGTGATAATGCGCTTAAACCCAACTCTCGCAACACACATGACATTCGGACATGAAGAAATAAAGAGAGTTTTATGACGTAAATAATGAAATCGTCGGAATAGCAGGCAAACCTCGGGTGTTTTAAGTGTTGCACTTTTAATTTGAATTCGAACTAATAACAACTATCTGCGTGATGTTGTTAGATACCTATCCTATATACATATATGTACTATTTTATAGCTGATGTCAGATCCCCTATATGCACAATGTGTCGCAGATGTTGTTAGATACCCACCTATATACATGTATGTACTATATTACAGCTGATGTCAGATCCCCTATATGCACAATGTGTCGCAGATGTCATAAGATACCTATCCTATATACATATATGTACTATTTCATAGCTGATGTCAGATCCCCTATATGCACAATGTGTCGCAGATGTTGTTAGATACCTATCCTATATACATGTATGTACTATATTACAGCTGATGTTAGATCTCCTATATGCACAATGTCTCGCAGATGTTGTTAGATACCTATCCTATATACATGTATGTACTATATTACAGCTGATGTCAGATCCCCTATATGCACAATGTCTCGCAGATGTTGTTAGATACCTATCCTATATACATGTATGTACTATATTACAGCTGATGTTAGAGCCTCTATATGCACGTTGTGTCGCAGATGTTGTTAGATACCTATCCTATATACATGTATGTACTATTTTATAGCTGATGTTAGAGCCTCTATATGCACAATATGTCGCAGATGTTGTTAGATACCTATCCTATATACATGTATGTATTATTTTATAGCAGATGTCAGATCCCCTATATGCACAATGTGTAGCAGATGTTGTTAGATACCTATCCTATATACATGTATGTACTATTTTATAGCTGATGTCAGATCCCCTATATGCACAATGTGTCACAGATGTTGTTAGATACTTATCCTATATACATGTATGTACTATTTTATAGCTGATGTCAGATCCCCTATATGCACAATGTGTCGCAGATGTTGTTAGATACCTATCCTATAGACATGTATGTACTATATTACAGCTGATGTCAGATACCCTATATGCACAATGTGTCACAGATGTTGTTAGATACCTATCCTATATACATGTATGTACTATATTATAGCTGATGTCAGATCCCCTATATGTACAATGTGTCACAGATGTTGTTAGATACCTATCCTATATACATGTATGTACTATATTACAGCTGATATCAGATCCCCTATATGCACAATGTGTCGCAGATGTTGTTAGATACCTATCCTATATACATGTATGTACTATATTACAGCTGATGTGAGATCCCCTATATGCACAATGTGTCGCAGATGTTGTTAGATACCTATCCTATATACATGTATGTACTATATTACAGCTGATGTCAGATCCCCTATATGCACAATGTGTCGCAGATGTTGTTAGATACCTATCCTATATACATGTATGTACTATATTATAGCTGATGTCAGATCCCCTATATGTACAATGTGTCGCAGATGTTGTTAGATACCTATCCTATATACATGTATGTACTATATTACAGCTGATGTCAGATCCCATATATGCACAATGTGTCGCAGATGTTGTTAGATACCTATCCTATATACATGTATGTACTATATTACAGCTGATGTCAGATCCCCTATATGCACAATGTGTCGCAGATGTTGTTAGATACCTATCCTATATACATGTATGTACCATATTATAGCTGATGTCAGAGCTCCTATATGTACAATGTGTCACAGATGTTGTTAGATACCTATCCTATATACATGTATGTACTATATTATAGCTGATGTCAGATCCCCTATATGTACAATGTGTCACAGATGTTGTTAGATACCTATCCTATATATACATGTATGTACTATATTATAGCTGACGTCAGAGCCACTATATGTACAATGTGTCACAGATGTTGTTAGATACCTATCCTATATACATGTATGTACTATATTATAGCTGATGTCAGATCCCCTATATGTACAATGTGTCACAGATGTTGTTAGATACCTATCCTATATACATGTATGTACTATATTATAGCTGATGTCAGATCCCCTATATGTACAATGTGTCACAGATGTTGTTAGATACCTATCCTATATACATGTATGTACTATATTATAGCTGATGTCAGATCCCCTATATGCACAATGTGTCACAGATGTTGTTAGATACCTATCCTATATACATGTATGTAATATATTATAGCTGATGTCAGATCCCCTATATGTACAATGTGTCACAGCTGTTGTTAGATACCTATCCTATATACATGTATGTACTATTTTATAGCTGATGTCAGATCCCCTATATGTACAATGTTTCACAGATGTTGTTAGATACCTATCCTATATACATGTATGTACTATATTATAGCTGATGTCAGATCCCCTATATGCACAATGTGTAGCAGATGTTGTTAGATACCTATCCTATATAAATGTATGTACTATATTATAGCTGATGTCAGATCCCCTATATGCACAATGTGTCGCAGATATTGTTAGATACCTATCCTATATACATGTATGTACTATATTATAGCTGATGTCAGATCCCCTATATGTACAATGTGTCGCAGATGTTGTTAGATACCTATCCTATATACATGTATGTACTATATTAAAGCTGATGTCAGATCCCATATATGCACAATGTGTCGCAGATGTTGTTAGATACCTATCCTATATACATGTATGTACTATATTACAGCTGATGTCAGATCCCCTATATGCACAATGTGTCGCAGATGTTGTTAGATACCTATCCTATATACATGTATGTACCATATTATAGCTGATGTCAGAGCTCCTATATGTACAATGTGTCACAGATGTTGTTAGATACCTATCCTATATACATGCATGTACTATATTATAGCTGATGTCAGATCCCCTATATGTACAATGTGTCACAGATGTTGTTAGATACCTATCCGATATATACATGTATGTACTATATTATAGCTGACGTCAGAGCCACTATATGTACAATGTGTCACAGATGTTGTTAGATACCTATCCTATATACATGTATGTACTATATTATAGCTGATGTCAGATCCCCTATATGTACAATGTGTCACAGATGTTGTTAGATACCTATCCTATATACATGTATGTACTATATTATAGCTGATGTCAGATCCCCTATATGTACAATGTGTCACAGATGTTGTTAGATACCTATGCTATATACATGTATGTACTATATTATAGCTGATGTCAGATCCCCTATATGCACAATGTGTCACAGATGTTGTTAGATACCTATCCTATATACATGTATGTACTATATTATAGCTGATGTCAGATCCCCTATATGTACAATGTGTCACAGATGTTGTTAGATACCTATCCTATATACATGTATGTACTATATTATAGCTGATGTCAGAGCCTCTATATGTACAATGTGTCGCAGATGTTGTTAGATACCTATCCTATATACATGTATGTACTATTTTATAGCTGATGTCAGATCCCCTATATGTACAATGTTTCACAGATGTTGTTAGATACCTATCCTATATACATGTATGTACTATATTATAGCTGATGTCAGATCCCCTATATCCACAATGTGTAGCAGATGTTGTTAGATACCTATCCTATATAAATGTATGTACTATATTATAGCTGATGTCAGATCCCCTATATGTACAATGTGTCACAGATGTTGTTAGATACCTATCCTATATACATGTATGTACTATATTATAGCTGATGTCAGATCCCCTATATGTACAATGTGTCACAGATGTTGTTAGATACCTATCCTATATACATGTTTGTACTATTTTATAGCTGATGTCAGATCCCCTATATGCACAATGTGTCGCAGATGTTGTTAGATACCTATCCTATATACATGTATGTACTATTTTATAGCTGACGTCAGAGCCCCTATATGCAGAATGTGTAGCAGATGTTGTTAGATATCTATCCTATATACATGTATGTACTATTTTATAGCTGACGTCAGAGCCCCTATATGCACAATGTGTAGCAGATGTTGTTAGATACCTATCCGATATACATGTATGTACTATATTACAGCTGATGTTAGAGTCCCTATATGCACAATGTGTCGCAGATGTTGTTGGATACCTATCCTATATACATGTATGTACTATTTTATAGCTGACGTCAGAGCCCCTATATGTACAATGTGTAGCAGATGTTGTTAGATACCTATCCTATATACATGTATGTACTATATTACAGCTGATGTTAGAGTCCCTATATGCACAATGTGTCGCAGATGTTGTATGATATCTATCCTATATACATGTATGTACTATATTACAGCTGATGTTAGAGTCCTTATATGCACAATGTGTAGCAGATGTTGTTAGATACCTATCCTATATACATGTATGTACTATATTACAGCTGATGTCAGAGTCCCTATATGCACAATGTGTAGCAGATGTTGTTAGATACCTATCCTATATACATGTATGTACTATATTACAGCTGATGTTAGAGTCCCTATATGCACAATGTGTCGCAGATGTTGTTAGATACCTATCCTATATACATGTATGTACTATATTACAGCTGATGTTAGAGTCCCTATATGCACAATGTGTAGCAGATGTTGTTAGATACCTATTCTATATACATGTATGTACTATATTACAGCTGATGTTAGAGTCCCTATATGCACAATGTGTCGCAGATGTTGTTAGATACCTATCCTATATACGTGTATGTACTATTTTATAGCTGATGTCAGATCCCCTATATGCACAATGTGTAGCAGATGTTGTAAGATACCTATCCTATAAACGTGTATGTACTATTTTATAGCTGATGTCAGAGTCCCTATATGCATAATGTGTCGCAGATGTTGTTAGATACCTATCCTATATACATGTATGTACTATATTACAGCTGATGTTAAATCCCTATAGGACTCACACCACTATTATCTCCCTTGAGTACTCCGGACCTACAGATGAAGGAGGTAGAAATAAAACTTTAGTTCTCTTTTTCTTCTTTTTTCAGGGCTTTGTACTGCAGTGTTTTGTTTTTTGCTAGCATGAGTTAAATGGTCAGTATTTTAGAAATCACCACTAAAAAATTTGATGCTGATACCAGCTTTCTGGACAATTCTGTGTCATTTCAGAATTGTTGGTTCGAACCGCATCTAGGGCGAATAGTTGACAAATCGTTACTCTGGAAATTGATAGGTCTCACAAAAGCATTGAATTTAAAAAAAACCAACCTGGTCAAGGTATACTTTTTTTTCTTTATAATTGCATATCTTGAACCAATGAAGAATTTGAGCCCAGACACATGCTGCAGAATTTAATTTTTCACTCTGTTTTGGACATAAATGTTACAATGGAGCCCTATGGGAAATGTAATAGTGGCGTGAGACGTTAACAGAAACTGGCAGATCTGCATGTTGCAGTGTTGAGGAATGCTGATTTCTTTAAATAGAAGGTATTAAACTATAATTTGGACATGTTATGAATAGTTGAACACAATCTGAGTTTTTAAACATTTCAATATAACTGATGGTGCAGATTTGCATTTTTTTTCCATGCATTTATGATAGAGATTACACACATTGACCAAACTTTGTATATGTCAATTTCTTGATATTCATGTTATCCATGTATGATTTAGTATTCTGTTAAATGTGGAAACAAAAAGAGAGATACATCATGTCTAATGCATGGCAGAATGTTGGTTTACTCTGTAGATGGTCATTTTGGTGTTTCCTTGCCCTAAGTTTAGGTTTATGAGCAGTGTCCAGTCTCATACTTCATGAACACCTGTCCTCATAGACAGATCCCATTTGTGACACTCTCTCCATCATGTGTGGTTTTGCCATATTTCTGTAGAACTACCAACCCTTAATTCAGGTTGAAGTATCTGCAAGATCACACTGAATTCCAGTGGGCATGCTTATTGCTCAGATTGTGAATTTTAAGCTGATATTTACATTAATTTATTACCCCACCCACTTATTTCTGAATACAAAAATAGAATTGTTTGCAAAATGAAATAAATTGCATATTTACAGTGGACTGGGAGTTTGTACTAATTTTTATTGTTTAATTATGAAAAGGCAGTAGTTGCAATCTTGCCAAGCGGCCAGTTTACGGTTAACTTCGGTTGTTTTCGGTTGTCGTCGCATTAAATTCTGCGTCGAATCATTGAATTTGGCGAAGTTTTTGCTTGTACTCCATTTTTATAGAAAATGCTATAGATATGCAGAATTTTACATTGAATGTCATGTATGCATTATCTATTGAGCCTGTGTTGCACTTCTTATATTGGAATTGATGTGTAGACAGGGTAATGGAGTACTTTAGCATGAAAATAGCTTGAATTGTTTGCTTGTGCTGCTGCCATATCATTCTGATATTGAAATTTTATCTAAAATATGTTAAGTTTAATAAGTTTTGTTCCACAATATCATTTTTTTTGTATTCAAGATGTCTGTTTTTCTTCCCATTTTCAGACACCTTTTCATTTTACCATGTAGTTGTGAAAGTTTCAGACCTTTTTAGATACAATTGGTCAAGTTATCATGAAATTTAGACTGTAGGGTAGTGAATTCTTGCTTTTTTACATGAAATGGCAGCATTTTGACTGAAACCATGTGTCACTAAAACTTATTTTATTTCAGAACTAGTTCAGATATGGGGATGCATTTAGCTTTATTGAACTTGTATTGAGTATTGTTACATAATATGAAAATTTAGAATCTTAAATTTAAAAAAAAAGTCCTCTTCAGGACTCACACCACTATTATCTCCCTTGAGTACTCCGGACCTACAGATGAAGGAGGTAGAAATAAAACTTTAGTTCTCTTTTTCTTCTTTTTTCAGGGCTTTGTACTGCAGTGTTTTGTTTTTTGCTAGCATGAGTTAAATGGTCAGTATTTTAGAAATCACCACTAAAAAATTTGATGCTGATACCAGCTTTCTGGACAATTCTGTGTCATTTCAGAATTGTTGGTTCGAACCGCATCTAGGGCGAATAGTTGACAAATCGTTACTCTGGAAATTGATAGGTCTCACAAAAGCATTGAATTTAAAAAAAACCAACCTGGTCAAGGTATACTTTTTTTTCTTTATAATTGCATATCTTGAACCAATGAAGAATTTGAGCCCAGACACATGCTGCAGAATTTAATTTTTCACTCTGTTTTGGACATAAATGTTACAATGGAGCCCTATGGGAAATGTAATAGTGGCGTGAGACGTTAACAGAAACTGGCAGATCTGCATGTTGCAGTGTTGAGGAATGCTGATTTCTTTAAATAGAAGGTATTAAACTATAATTTGGACATGTTATGAATAGTTGAACACAATCTGAGTTTTTAAACATTTCAATATAACTGATGGTGCAGATTTGCATTTTTTTTCCATGCATTTATGATAGAGATTACACACATTGACCAAACTTTGTATATGTCAATTTCTTGATATTCATGTTATCCATGTATGATTTAGTATTCTGTTAAATGTGGAAACAAAAAGAGAGATACATCATGTCTAATGCATGGCAGAATGTTGGTTTACTCTGTAGATGGTCATTTTGGTGTTTCCTTGCCCTAAGTTTAGGTTTATGAGCAGTGTCCAGTCTCATACTTCATGAACACCTGTCCTCATAGACAGATCCCATTTGTGACACTCTCTCCATCATGTGTGGTTTTGCCATATTTCTGTAGAACTACCAACCCTTAATTCAGGTTGAAGTATCTGCAAGATCACACTGAATTCCAGTGGGCATGCTTATTGCTCAGATTGTGAATTTTAAGCTGATATTTACATTAATTTATTACCCCACCCACTTATTTCTGAATACAAAAATAGAATTGTTTGCAAAATGAAATAAATTGCATATTTACAGTGGACTGGGAGTTTGTACTAATTTTTATTGTTTAATTATGAAAAGGCAGTAGTTGCAATCTTGCCAAGCGGCCAGTTTACGGTTAACTTCGGTTGTTTTCGGTTGTCGTCGCATTAAATTCTGCGTCGAATCATTGAATTTGGCGAAGTTTTTGCTTGTACTCCATTTTTATAGAAAATGCTATAGATATGCAGAATTTTACATTGAATGTCATGTATGCATTATCTATTGAGCCTGTGTTGCACTTCTTATATTGGAATTGATGTGTAGACAGGGTAATGGAGTACTTTAGCATGAAAATAGCTTGAATTGTTTGCTTGTGCTGCTGCCATATCATTCTGATATTGAAATTTTATCTAAAATATGTTAAGTTTAATAAGTTTTGTTCCACAATATCATTTTTTTTGTATTCAAGATGTCTGTTTTTCTTCCCATTTTCAGACACCTTTTCATTTTACCATGTAGTTGTGAAAGTTTCAGACCTTTTTAGATACAATTGGTCAAGTTATCATGAAATTTAGACTGTAGGGTAGTGAATTCTTGCTTTTTTACATGAAATGGCAGCATTTTGACTGAAACCATGTGTCACTAAAACTTATTTTATTTCAGAACTAGTTCAGATATGGGGATGCATTTAGCTTTATTGAACTTGTATTGAGTATTGTTACATAATATGAAAATTTAGAATCTTAAATTTAAAAAAAAAGTCCTCTTCAGGACTCACACCACTATTATCTCCCTTGAGTACTCCGGACCTACAGATGAAGGAGGTAGAAATAAAACTTTAGTTCTCTTTTTCTTCTTTTTTCAGGGCTTTGTACTGCAGTGTTTTGTTTTTTGCTAGCATGAGTTAAATGGTCAGTATTTTAGAAATCACCACTAAAAAATTTGATGCTGATACCAGCTTTCTGGACAATTCTGTGTCATTTCAGAATTGTTGGTTCGAACCGCATCTAGGGCGAATAGTTGACAAATCGTTACTCTGGAAATTGATAGGTCTCACAAAAGCATTGAATTTAAAAAAAACCAACCTGGTCAAGGTATACTTTTTTTTCTTTATAATTGCATATCTTGAACCAATGAAGAATTTGAGCCCAGACACATGCTGCAGAATTTAATTTTTCACTCTGTTTTGGACATAAATGTTACAATGGAGCCCTATGGGAAATGTAATAGTGGCGTGAGACGTTAACAGAAACTGGCAGATCTGCATGTTGCAGTGTTGAGGAATGCTGATTTCTTTAAATAGAAGGTATTAAACTATAATTTGGACATGTTATGAATAGTTGAACACAATCTGAGTTTTTAAACATTTCAATATAACTGATGGTGCAGATTTGCATTTTTTTTCCATGCATTTATGATAGAGATTACACACATTGACCAAACTTTGTATATGTCAATTTCTTGATATTCATGTTATCCATGTATGATTTAGTATTCTGTTAAATGTGGAAACAAAAAGAGAGATACATCATGTCTAATGCATGGCAGAATGTTGGTTTACTCTGTAGATGGTCATTTTGGTGTTTCCTTGCCCTAAGTTTAGGTTTATGAGCAGTGTCCAGTCTCATACTTCATGAACACCTGTCCTCATAGACAGATCCCATTTGTGACACTCTCTCCATCATGTGTGGTTTTGCCATATTTCTGTAGAACTACCAACCCTTAATTCAGGTTGAAGTATCTGCAAGATCACACTGAATTCCAGTGGGCATGCTTATTGCTCAGATTGTGAATTTTAAGCTGATATTTACATTAATTTATTACCCCACCCACTTATTTCTGAATACAAAAATAGAATTGTTTGCAAAATGAAATAAATTGCATATTTACAGTGGACTGGGAGTTTGTACTAATTTTTATTGTTTAATTATGAAAAGGCAGTAGTTGCAATCTTGCCAAGCGGCCAGTTTACGGTTAACTTCGGTTGTTTTCGGTTGTCGTCGCATTAAATTCTGCGTCGAATCATTGAATTTGGCGAAGTTTTTGCTTGTACTCCATTTTTATAGAAAATGCTATAGATATGCAGAATTTTACATTGAATGTCATGTATGCATTATCTATTGAGCCTGTGTTGCACTTCTTATATTGGAATTGATGTGTAGACAGGGTAATGGAGTACTTTAGCATGAAAATAGCTTGAATTGTTTGCTTGTGCTGCTGCCATATCATTCTGATATTGAAATTTTATCTAAAATATGTTAAGTTTAATAAGTTTTGTTCCACAATATCATTTTTTTTGTATTCAAGATGTCTGTTTTTCTTCCCATTTTCAGACACCTTTTCATTTTACCATGTAGTTGTGAAAGTTTCAGACCTTTTTAGATACAATTGGTCAAGTTATCATGAAATTTAGACTGTAGGGTAGTGAATTCTTGCTTTTTTACATGAAATGGCAGCATTTTGACTGAAACCATGTGTCACTAAAACTTATTTTATTTCAGAACTAGTTCAGATATGGGGATGCATTTAGCTTTATTGAACTTGTATTGAGTATTGTTACATAATATGAAAATTTAGAATCTTAAATTTAAAAAAAAAGTCCTCTTCAGGACTCACACCACTATTATCTCCCTTGAGTACTCCGGACCTACAGATGAAGGAGGTAGAAATAAAACTTTAGTTCTCTTTTTCTTCTTTTTTCAGGGCTTTGTACTGCAGTGTTTTGTTTTTTGCTAGCATGAGTTAAATGGTCAGTATTTTAGAAATCACCACTAAAAAATTTGATGCTGATACCAGCTTTCTGGACAATTCTGTGTCATTTCAGAATTGTTGGTTCGAACCGCATCTAGGGCGAATAGTTGACAAATCGTTACTCTGGAAATTGATAGGTCTCACAAAAGCATTGAATTTAAAAAAAACCAACCTGGTCAAGGTATACTTTTTTTTCTTTATAATTGCATATCTTGAACCAATGAAGAATTTGAGCCCAGACACATGCTGCAGAATTTAATTTTTCACTCTGTTTTGGACATAAATGTTACAATGGAGCCCTATGGGAAATGTAATAGTGGCGTGAGACGTTAACAGAAACTGGCAGATCTGCATGTTGCAGTGTTGAGGAATGCTGATTTCTTTAAATAGAAGGTATTAAACTATAATTTGGACATGTTATGAATAGTTGAACACAATCTGAGTTTTTAAACATTTCAATATAACTGATGGTGCAGATTTGCATTTTTTTTCCATGCATTTATGATAGAGATTACACACATTGACCAAACTTTGTATATGTCAATTTCTTGATATTCATGTTATCCATGTATGATTTAGTATTCTGTTAAATGTGGAAACAAAAAGAGAGATACATCATGTCTAATGCATGGCAGAATGTTGGTTTACTCTGTAGATGGTCATTTTGGTGTTTCCTTGCCCTAAGTTTAGGTTTATGAGCAGTGTCCAGTCTCATACTTCATGAACACCTGTCCTCATAGACAGATCCCATTTGTGACACTCTCTCCATCATGTGTGGTTTTGCCATATTTCTGTAGAACTACCAACCCTTAATTCAGGTTGAAGTATCTGCAAGATCACACTGAATTCCAGTGGGCATGCTTATTGCTCAGATTGTGAATTTTAAGCTGATATTTACATTAATTTATTACCCCACCCACTTATTTCTGAATACAAAAATAGAATTGTTTGCAAAATGAAATAAATTGCATATTTACAGTGGACTGGGAGTTTGTACTAATTTTTATTGTTTAATTATGAAAAGGCAGTAGTTGCAATCTTGCCAAGCGGCCAGTTTACGGTTAACTTCGGTTGTTTTCGGTTGTCGTCGCATTAAATTCTGCGTCGAATCATTGAATTTGGCGAAGTTTTTGCTTGTACTCCATTTTTATAGAAAATGCTATAGATATGCAGAATTTTACATTGAATGTCATGTATGCATTATCTATTGAGCCTGTGTTGCACTTCTTATATTGGAATTGATGTGTAGACAGGGTAATGGAGTACTTTAGCATGAAAATAGCTTGAATTGTTTGCTTGTGCTGCTGCCATATCATTCTGATATTGAAATTTTATCTAAAATATGTTAAGTTTAATAAGTTTTGTTCCACAATATCATTTTTTTTTGTATTCAAGATGTCTGTTTTTCTTCCCATTTTCAGACACCTTTTCATTTTACCATGTAGTTGTGAAAGTTTCAGACCTTTTTAGATACAATTGGTCAAGTTATCATGAAATTTAGACTGTAGGGTAGTGAATTCTTGCTTTTTTACATGAAATGGCAGCATTTTGACTGAAACCATGTGTCACTAAAACTTATTTTATTTCAGAACTAGTTCAGATATGGGGATGCATTTAGCTTTATTGAACTTGTATTGAGTATTGTTACATAATATGAAAATTTAGAATCTTAAATTTAAAAAAAAAGTCCTCTTCAGGACTCACACCACTATTATCTCCCTTGAGTACTCCGGACCTACAGATGAAGGAGGTAGAAATAAAACTTTAGTTCTCTTTTTCTTCTTTTTTCAGGGCTTTGTACTGCAGTGTTTTGTTTTTTGCTAGCATGAGTTAAATGGTCAGTATTTTAGAAATCACCACTAAAAAATTTGATGCTGATACCAGCTTTCTGGACAATTCTGTGTCATTTCAGAATTGTTGGTTCGAACCGCATCTAGGGCGAATAGTTGACAAATCGTTACTCTGGAAATTGATAGGTCTCACAAAAGCATTGAATTTAAAAAAAACCAACCTGGTCAAGGTATACTTTTTTTTCTTTATAATTGCATATCTTGAACCAATGAAGAATTTGAGCCCAGACACATGCTGCAGAATTTAATTTTTCACTCTGTTTTGGACATAAATGTTACAATGGAGCCCTATGGGAAATGTAATAGTGGCGTGAGACGTTAACAGAAACTGGCAGATCTGCATGTTGCAGTGTTGAGGAATGCTGATTTCTTTAAATAGAAGGTATTAAACTATAATTTGGACATGTTATGAATAGTTGAACACAATCTGAGTTTTTAAACATTTCAATATAACTGATGGTGCAGATTTGCATTTTTTTTCCATGCATTTATGATAGAGATTACACACATTGACCAAACTTTGTATATGTCAATTTCTTGATATTCATGTTATCCATGTATGATTTAGTATTCTGTTAAATGTGGAAACAAAAAGAGAGATACATCATGTCTAATGCATGGCAGAATGTTGGTTTACTCTGTAGATGGTCATTTTGGTGTTTCCTTGCCCTAAGTTTAGGTTTATGAGCAGTGTCCAGTCTCATACTTCATGAACACCTGTCCTCATAGACAGATCCCATTTGTGACACTCTCTCCATCATGTGTGGTTTTGCCATATTTCTGTAGAACTACCAACCCTTAATTCAGGTTGAAGTATCTGCAAGATCACACTGAATTCCAGTGGGCATGCTTATTGCTCAGATTGTGAATTTTAAGCTGATATTTACATTAATTTATTACCCCACCCACTTATTTCTGAATACAAAAATAGAATTGTTTGCAAAATGAAATAAATTGCATATTTACAGTGGACTGGGAGTTTGTACTAATTTTTATTGTTTAATTATGAAAAGGCAGTAGTTGCAATCTTGCCAAGCGGCCAGTTTACGGTTAACTTCGGTTGTTTTCGGTTGTCGTCGCATTAAATTCTGCGTCGAATCATTGAATTTGGCGAAGTTTTTGCTTGTACTCCATTTTTATAGAAAATGCTATAGATATGCAGAATTTTACATTGAATGTCATGTATGCATTATCTATTGAGCCTGTGTTGCACTTCTTATATTGGAATTGATGTGTAGACAGGGTAATGGAGTACTTTAGCATGAAAATAGCTTGAATTGTTTGCTTGTGCTGCTGCCATATCATTCTGATATTGAAATTTTATCTAAAATATGTTAAGTTTAATAAGTTTTGTTCCACAATATCATTTTTTTTGTATTCAAGATGTCTGTTTTTCTTCCCATTTTCAGACACCTTTTCATTTTACCATGTAGTTGTGAAAGTTTCAGACCTTTTTAGATACAATTGGTCAAGTTATCATGAAATTTAGACTGTAGGGTAGTGAATTCTTGCTTTTTTACATGAAATGGCAGCATTTTGACTGAAACCATGTGTCACTAAAACTTATTTTATTTCAGAACTAGTTCAGATATGGGGATGCATTTAGCTTTATTGAACTTGTATTGAGTATTGTTACATAATATGAAAATTTAGAATCTTAAATTTAAAAAAAAAGTCCTCTTCAGGACTCACACCACTATTATCTCCCTTGAGTACTCCGGACCTACAGATGAAGGAGGTAGAAATAAAACTTTAGTTCTCTTTTTCTTCTTTTTTCAGGGCTTTGTACTGCAGTGTTTTGTTTTTTGCTAGCATGAGTTAAATGGTCAGTATTTTAGAAATCACCACTAAAAAATTTGATGCTGATACCAGCTTTCTGGACAATTCTGTGTCATTTCAGAATTGTTGGTTCGAACCGCATCTAGGGCGAATAGTTGACAAATCGTTACTCTGGAAATTGATAGGTCTCACAAAAGCATTGAATTTAAAAAAAACCAACCTGGTCAAGGTATACTTTTTTTTCTTTATAATTGCATATCTTGAACCAATGAAGAATTTGAGCCCAGACACATGCTGCAGAATTTAATTTTTCACTCTGTTTTGGACATAAATGTTACAATGGAGCCCTATGGGAAATGTAATAGTGGCGTGAGACGTTAACAGAAACTGGCAGATCTGCATGTTGCAGTGTTGAGGAATGCTGATTTCTTTAAATAGAAGGTATTAAACTATAATTTGGACATGTTATGAATAGTTGAACACAATCTGAGTTTTTAAACATTTCAATATAACTGATGGTGCAGATTTGCATTTTTTTTCCATGCATTTATGATAGAGATTACACACATTGACCAAACTTTGTATATGTCAATTTCTTGATATTCATGTTATCCATGTATGATTTAGTATTCTGTTAAATGTGGAAACAAAAAGAGAGATACATCATGTCTAATGCATGGCAGAATGTTGGTTTACTCTGTAGATGGTCATTTTGGTGTTTCCTTGCCCTAAGTTTAGGTTTATGAGCAGTGTCCAGTCTCATACTTCATGAACACCTGTCCTCATAGACAGATCCCATTTGTGACACTCTCTCCATCATGTGTGGTTTTGCCATATTTCTGTAGAACTACCAACCCTTAATTCAGGTTGAAGTATCTGCAAGATCACACTGAATTCCAGTGGGCATGCTTATTGCTCAGATTGTGAATTTTAAGCTGATATTTACATTAATTTATTACCCCACCCACTTATTTCTGAATACAAAAATAGAATTGTTTGCAAAATGAAATAAATTGCATATTTACAGTGGACTGGGAGTTTGTACTAATTTTTATTGTTTAATTATGAAAAGGCAGTAGTTGCAATCTTGCCAAGCGGCCAGTTTACGGTTAACTTCGGTTGTTTTCGGTTGTCGTCGCATTAAATTCTGCGTCGAATCATTGAATTTGGCGAAGTTTTGCTTGTACTCCATTTTTATAGAAAATGCTATAGATATGCAGAATTTTACATTGAATGTCATGTATGCATTATCTATAGTGTTGCCTTCTTATATGGAATGATGTGTGTGCCCTTCTTATA
>CM055899.1:49137120-49242120 GCA_029582155.1 Panopea generosa
TGGCCTGTGTTGCACTTCTTATATTGGAATTGATGTGTAGACAGGGTAATGGAGTACTTTAGCATGAAAATAGCTTGAATTGTTTGCTTGTGCTGCTGCCATATCATTCTGATATTGAAATTTTATCTAAAATATGTTAAGTTTAATAAGTTTTGTTCCACAATATCATTTTTTTTGTATTCAAGATGTCTGTTTTTCTTCCCATTTTCAGACACCTTTTCATTTTACCATGTAGTTGTGAAGTTTCAGACCTTTTTAGATACAATTGGTCAAGTTATCATGAAATTTAGACTGTAGGGTAGTGAATTCTTGCTTTTTTACATGAAATGGCAGCATTTTGACTGAAACCATGTGTCACTAAAACTTATTTTATTTCAGAACTAGTTCAGATATGGGGATGCATTTAGCTTTATTGAACTTGTATTGAGTATTGTTACATAATATGAAAATTTAGAATCTTAAATTTAAAAAAAAAGTCCTCTTCAGGACTCACACCACTATTATCTCCCTTGAGTACTCCGGACCTACAGATGAAGGAGGTAGAAATAAAACTTTAGTTCTCTTTTTCTTCTTTTTTCAGGGCTTTGTACTGCAGTGTTTTGTTTTTTGCTAGCATGAGTTAAATGGTCAGTATTTTAGAAATCACCACTAAAAAATTTGATGCTGATACCAGCTTTCTGGACAATTCTGTGTCATTTCAGAATTGTTGGTTCGAACCGCATCTAGGGCGAATAGTTGACAAATCGTTACTCTGGAAATTGATAGGTCTCACAAAAGCATTGAATTTAAAAAAAACCAACCTGGTCAAGGTATACTTTTTTTTCTTTATAATTGCATATCTTGAACCAATGAAGAATTTGAGCCCAGACACATGCTGCAGAATTTAATTTTTCACTCTGTTTTGGACATAAATGTTACAATGGAGCCCTATGGGAAATGTAATAGTGGCGTGAGACGTTAACAGAAACTGGCAGATCTGCATGTTGCAGTGTTGAGGAATGCTGATTTCTTTAAATAGAAGGTATTAAACTATAATTTGGACATGTTATGAATAGTTGAACACAATCTGAGTTTTTAAACATTTCAATATAACTGATGGTGCAGATTTGCATTTTTTTTCCATGCATTTATGATAGAGATTACACACATTGACCAAACTTTGTATATGTCAATTTCTTGATATTCATGTTATCCATGTATGATTTAGTATTCTGTTAAATGTGGAAACAAAAAGAGAGATACATCATGTCTAATGCATGGCAGAATGTTGGTTTACTCTGTAGATGGTCATTTTGGTGTTTCCTTGCCCTAAGTTTAGGTTTATGAGCAGTGTCCAGTCTCATACTTCATGAACACCTGTCCTCATAGACAGATCCCATTTGTGACACTCTCTCCATCATGTGTGGTTTTGCCATATTTCTGTAGAACTACCAACCCTTAATTCAGGTTGAAGTATCTGCAAGATCACACTGAATTCCAGTGGGCATGCTTATTGCTCAGATTGTGAATTTTAAGCTGATATTTACATTAATTTATTACCCCACCCACTTATTTCTGAATACAAAAATAGAATTGTTTGCAAAATGAAATAAATTGCATATTTACAGTGGACTGGGAGTTTGTACTAATTTTTATTGTTTAATTATGAAAAGGCAGTAGTTGCAATCTTGCCAAGCGGCCAGTTTACGGTTAACTTCGGTTGTTTTCGGTTGTCGTCGCATTAAATTCTGCGTCGAATCATTGAATTTGGCGAAGTTTTTGCTTGTACTCCATTTTTATAGAAAATGCTATAGATATGCAGAATTTTACATTGAATGTCATGTATGCATTATCTATTGAGCCTGTGTTGCACTTCTTATATTGGAATTGATGTGTAGACAGGGTAATGGAGTACTTTAGCATGAAAATAGCTTGAATTGTTTGCTTGTGCTGCTGCCATATCATTCTGATATTGAAATTTTATCTAAAATATGTTAAGTTTAATAAGTTTTGTTCCACAATATCATTTTTTTTGTATTCAAGATGTCTGTTTTTCTTCCCATTTTCAGACACCTTTTCATTTTACCATGTAGTTGTGAAAGTTTCAGACCTTTTTAGATACAATTGGTCAAGTTATCATGAAATTTAGACTGTAGGGTAGTGAATTCTTGCTTTTTTACATGAAATGGCAGCATTTTGACTGAAACCATGTGTCACTAAAACTTATTTTATTTCAGAACTAGTTCAGATATGGGGATGCATTTAGCTTTATTGAACTTGTATTGAGTATTGTTACATAATATGAAAATTTAGAATCTTAAATTTAAAAAAAAAGTCCTCTTCAGGACTCACACCACTATTATCTCCCTTGAGTACTCCGGACCTACAGATGAAGGAGGTAGAAATAAAACTTTAGTTCTCTTTTTCTTCTTTTTTCAGGGCTTTGTACTGCAGTGTTTTGTTTTTTGCTAGCATGAGTTAAATGGTCAGTATTTTAGAAATCACCACTAAAAAATTTGATGCTGATACCAGCTTTCTGGACAATTCTGTGTCATTTCAGAATTGTTGGTTCGAACCGCATCTAGGGCGAATAGTTGACAAATCGTTACTCTGGAAATTGATAGGTCTCACAAAAGCATTGAATTTAAAAAAAACCAACCTGGTCAAGGTATACTTTTTTTTCTTTATAATTGCATATCTTGAACCAATGAAGAATTTGAGCCCAGACACATGCTGCAGAATTTAATTTTTCACTCTGTTTTGGACATAAATGTTACAATGGAGCCCTATGGGAAATGTAATAGTGGCGTGAGACGTTAACAGAAACTGGCAGATCTGCATGTTGCAGTGTTGAGGAATGCTGATTTCTTTAAATAGAAGGTATTAAACTATAATTTGGACATGTTATGAATAGTTGAACACAATCTGAGTTTTTAAACATTTCAATATAACTGATGGTGCAGATTTGCATTTTTTTTCCATGCATTTATGATAGAGATTACACACATTGACCAAACTTTGTATATGTCAATTTCTTGATATTCATGTTATCCATGTATGATTTAGTATTCTGTTAAATGTGGAAACAAAAAGAGAGATACATCATGTCTAATGCATGGCAGAATGTTGGTTTACTCTGTAGATGGTCATTTTGGTGTTTCCTTGCCCTAAGTTTAGGTTTATGAGCAGTGTCCAGTCTCATACTTCATGAACACCTGTCCTCATAGACAGATCCCATTTGTGACACTCTCTCCATCATGTGTGGTTTTGCCATATTTCTGTAGAACTACCAACCCTTAATTCAGGTTGAAGTATCTGCAAGATCACACTGAATTCCAGTGGGCATGCTTATTGCTCAGATTGTGAATTTTAAGCTGATATTTACATTAATTTATTACCCCACCCACTTATTTCTGAATACAAAAATAGAATTGTTTGCAAAATGAAATAAATTGCATATTTACAGTGGACTGGGAGTTTGTACTAATTTTTATTGTTTAATTATGAAAAGGCAGTAGTTGCAATCTTGCCAAGCGGCCAGTTTACGGTTAACTTCGGTTGTTTTCGGTTGTCGTCGCATTAAATTCTGCGTCGAATCATTGAATTTGGCGAAGTTTTTGCTTGTACTCCATTTTTATAGAAAATGCTATAGATATGCAGAATTTTACATTGAATGTCATGTATGCATTATCTATTGAGCCTGTGTTGCACTTCTTATATTGGAATTGATGTGTAGACAGGGTAATGGAGTACTTTAGCATGAAAATAGCTTGAATTGTTTGCTTGTGCTGCTGCCATATCATTCTGATATTGAAATTTTATCTAAAATATGTTAAGTTTAATAAGTTTTGTTCCACAATATCATTTTTTTTGTATTCAAGATGTCTGTTTTTCTTCCCATTTTCAGACACCTTTTCATTTTACCATGTAGTTGTGAAAGTTTCAGACCTTTTTAGATACAATTGGTCAAGTTATCATGAAATTTAGACTGTAGGGTAGTGAATTCTTGCTTTTTTACATGAAATGGCAGCATTTTGACTGAAACCATGTGTCACTAAAACTTATTTTATTTCAGAACTAGTTCAGATATGGGGATGCATTTAGCTTTATTGAACTTGTATTGAGTATTGTTACATAATATGAAAATTTAGAATCTTAAATTTAAAAAAAAAGTCCTCTTCAGGACTCACACCACTATTATCTCCCTTGAGTACTCCGGACCTACAGATGAAGGAGGTAGAAATAAAACTTTAGTTCTCTTTTTCTTCTTTTTTCAGGGCTTTGTACTGCAGTGTTTTGTTTTTTGCTAGCATGAGTTAAATGGTCAGTATTTTAGAAATCACCACTAAAAAATTTGATGCTGATACCAGCTTTCTGGACAATTCTGTGTCATTTCAGAATTGTTGGTTCGAACCGCATCTAGGGCGAATAGTTGACAAATCGTTACTCTGGAAATTGATAGGTCTCACAAAAGCATTGAATTTAAAAAAAACCAACCTGGTCAAGGTATACTTTTTTTTCTTTATAATTGCATATCTTGAACCAATGAAGAATTTGAGCCCAGACACATGCTGCAGAATTTAATTTTTCACTCTGTTTTGGACATAAATGTTACAATGGAGCCCTATGGGAAATGTAATAGTGGCGTGAGACGTTAACAGAAACTGGCAGATCTGCATGTTGCAGTGTTGAGGAATGCTGATTTCTTTAAATAGAAGGTATTAAACTATAATTTGGACATGTTATGAATAGTTGAACACAATCTGAGTTTTTAAACATTTCAATATAACTGATGGTGCAGATTTGCATTTTTTTTCCATGCATTTATGATAGAGATTACACACATTGACCAAACTTTGTATATGTCAATTTCTTGATATTCATGTTATCCATGTATGATTTAGTATTCTGTTAAATGTGGAAACAAAAAGAGAGATACATCATGTCTAATGCATGGCAGAATGTTGGTTTACTCTGTAGATGGTCATTTTGGTGTTTCCTTGCCCTAAGTTTAGGTTTATGAGCAGTGTCCAGTCTCATACTTCATGAACACCTGTCCTCATAGACAGATCCCATTTGTGACACTCTCTCCATCATGTGTGGTTTTGCCATATTTCTGTAGAACTACCAACCCTTAATTCAGGTTGAAGTATCTGCAAGATCACACTGAATTCCAGTGGGCATGCTTATTGCTCAGATTGTGAATTTTAAGCTGATATTTACATTAATTTATTACCCCACCCACTTATTTCTGAATACAAAAATAGAATTGTTTGCAAAATGAAATAAATTGCATATTTACAGTGGACTGGGAGTTTGTACTAATTTTTATTGTTTAATTATGAAAAGGCAGTAGTTGCAATCTTGCCAAGCGGCCAGTTTACGGTTAACTTCGGTTGTTTTCGGTTGTCGTCGCATTAAATTCTGCGTCGAATCATTGAATTTGGCGAAGTTTTTGCTTGTACTCCATTTTTATAGAAAATGCTATAGATATGCAGAATTTTACATTGAATGTCATGTATGCATTATCTATTGAGCCTGTGTTGCACTTCTTATATTGGAATTGATGTGTAGACAGGGTAATGGAGTACTTTAGCATGAAAATAGCTTGAATTGTTTGCTTGTGCTGCTGCCATATCATTCTGATATTGAAATTTTATCTAAAATATGTTAAGTTTAATAAGTTTTGTTCCACAATATCATTTTTTTTGTATTCAAGATGTCTGTTTTTCTTCCCATTTTCAGACACCTTTTCATTTTACCATGTAGTTGTGAAAGTTTCAGACCTTTTTAGATACAATTGGTCAAGTTATCATGAAATTTAGACTGTAGGGTAGTGAATTCTTGCTTTTTTACATGAAATGGCAGCATTTTGACTGAAACCATGTGTCACTAAAACTTATTTTATTTCAGAACTAGTTCAGATATGGGGATGCATTTAGCTTTATTGAACTTGTATTGAGTATTGTTACATAATATGAAAATTTAGAATCTTAAATTTAAAAAAAAAGTCCTCTTCAGGACTCACACCACTATTATCTCCCTTGAGTACTCCGGACCTACAGATGAAGGAGGTAGAAATAAAACTTTAGTTCTCTTTTTCTTCTTTTTTCAGGGCTTTGTACTGCAGTGTTTTGTTTTTTGCTAGCATGAGTTAAATGGTCAGTATTTTAGAAATCACCACTAAAAAATTTGATGCTGATACCAGCTTTCTGGACAATTCTGTGTCATTTCAGAATTGTTGGTTCGAACCGCATCTAGGGCGAATAGTTGACAAATCGTTACTCTGGAAATTGATAGGTCTCACAAAAGCATTGAATTTAAAAAAAACCAACCTGGTCAAGGTATACTTTTTTTTCTTTATAATTGCATATCTTGAACCAATGAAGAATTTGAGCCCAGACACATGCTGCAGAATTTAATTTTTCACTCTGTTTTGGACATAAATGTTACAATGGAGCCCTATGGGAAATGTAATAGTGGCGTGAGACGTTAACAGAAACTGGCAGATCTGCATGTTGCAGTGTTGAGGAATGCTGATTTCTTTAAATAGAAGGTATTAAACTATAATTTGGACATGTTATGAATAGTTGAACACAATCTGAGTTTTTAAACATTTCAATATAACTGATGGTGCAGATTTGCATTTTTTTTCCATGCATTTATGATAGAGATTACACACATTGACCAAACTTTGTATATGTCAATTTCTTGATATTCATGTTATCCATGTATGATTTAGTATTCTGTTAAATGTGGAAACAAAAAGAGAGATACATCATGTCTAATGCATGGCAGAATGTTGGTTTACTCTGTAGATGGTCATTTTGGTGTTTCCTTGCCCTAAGTTTAGGTTTATGAGCAGTGTCCAGTCTCATACTTCATGAACACCTGTCCTCATAGACAGATCCCATTTGTGACACTCTCTCCATCATGTGTGGTTTTGCCATATTTCTGTAGAACTACCAACCCTTAATTCAGGTTGAAGTATCTGCAAGATCACACTGAATTCCAGTGGGCATGCTTATTGCTCAGATTGTGAATTTTAAGCTGATATTTACATTAATTTATTACCCCACCCACTTATTTCTGAATACAAAAATAGAATTGTTTGCAAAATGAAATAAATTGCATATTTACAGTGGACTGGGAGTTTGTACTAATTTTTATTGTTTAATTATGAAAAGGCAGTAGTTGCAATCTTGCCAAGCGGCCAGTTTACGGTTAACTTCGGTTGTTTTCGGTTGTCGTCGCATTAAATTCTGCGTCGAATCATTGAATTTGGCGAAGTTTTTGCTTGTACTCCATTTTTATAGAAAATGCTATAGATATGCAGAATTTTACATTGAATGTCATGTATGCATTATCTATTGAGCCTGTGTTGCACTTCTTATATTGGAATTGATGTGTAGACAGGGTAATGGAGTACTTTAGCATGAAAATAGCTTGAATTGTTTGCTTGTGCTGCTGCCATATCATTCTGATATTGAAATTTTATCTAAAATATGTTAAGTTTAATAAGTTTTGTTCCACAATATCATTTTTTTTGTATTCAAGATGTCTGTTTTTCTTCCCATTTTCAGACACCTTTTCATTTTACCATGTAGTTGTGAAAGTTTCAGACCTTTTTAGATACAATTGGTCAAGTTATCATGAAATTTAGACTGTAGGGTAGTGAATTCTTGCTTTTTTACATGAAATGGCAGCATTTTGACTGAAACCATGTGTCACTAAAACTTATTTTATTTCAGAACTAGTTCAGATATGGGGATGCATTTAGCTTTATTGAACTTGTATTGAGTATTGTTACATAATATGAAAATTTAGAATCTTAAATTTAAAAAAAAAGTCCTCTTCAGGACTCACACCACTATTATCTCCCTTGAGTACTCCGGACCTACAGATGAAGGAGGTAGAAATAAAACTTTAGTTCTCTTTTTCTTCTTTTTTCAGGGCTTTGTACTGCAGTGTTTTGTTTTTTGCTAGCATGAGTTAAATGGTCAGTATTTTAGAAATCACCACTAAAAAATTTGATGCTGATACCAGCTTTCTGGACAATTCTGTGTCATTTCAGAATTGTTGGTTCGAACCGCATCTAGGGCGAATAGTTGACAAATCGTTACTCTGGAAATTGATAGGTCTCACAAAAGCATTGAATTTAAAAAAAAACAACCTGGTCAAGGTATACTTTTTTTTCTTTATAATTGCATATCTTGAACCAATGAAGAATTTGAGCCCAGACACATGCTGCAGAATTTAATTTTTCACTCTGTTTTGGACATAAATGTTACAATGGAGCCCTATGGGAAATGTAATAGTGGCGTGAGACGTTAACAGAAACTGGCAGATCTGCATGTTGCAGTGTTGAGGAATGCTGATTTCTTTAAATAGAAGGTATTAAACTATAATTTGGACATGTTATGAATAGTTGAACACAATCTGAGTTTTTAAACATTTCAATATAACTGATGGTGCAGATTTGCATTTTTTTTCCATGCATTTATGATAGAGATTACACACATTGACCAAACTTTGTATATGTCAATTTCTTGATATTCATGTTATCCATGTATGATTTAGTATTCTGTTAAATGTGGAAACAAAAAGAGAGATACATCATGTCTAATGCATGGCAGAATGTTGGTTTACTCTGTAGATGGTCATTTTGGTGTTTCCTTGCCCTAAGTTTAGGTTTATGAGCAGTGTCCAGTCTCATACTTCATGAACACCTGTCCTCATAGACAGATCCCATTTGTGACACTCTCTCCATCATGTGTGGTTTTGCCATATTTCTGTAGAACTACCAACCCTTAATTCAGGTTGAAGTATCTGCAAGATCACACTGAATTCCAGTGGGCATGCTTATTGCTCAGATTGTGAATTTTAAGCTGATATTTACATTAATTTATTACCCCACCCACTTATTTCTGAATACAAAAATAGAATTGTTTGCAAAATGAAATAAATTGCATATTTACAGTGGACTGGGAGTTTGTACTAATTTTTATTGTTTAATTATGAAAAGGCAGTAGTTGCAATCTTGCCAAGCGGCCAGTTTACGGTTAACTTCGGTTGTTTTCGGTTGTCGTCGCATTAAATTCTGCGTCGAATCATTGAATTTGGCGAAGTTTTTGCTTGTACTCCATTTTTATAGAAAATGCTATAGATATGCAGAATTTTACATTGAATGTCATGTATGCATTATCTATTGAGCCTGTGTTGCACTTCTTATATTGGAATTGATGTGTAGACAGGGTAATGGAGTACTTTAGCATGAAAATAGCTTGAATTGTTTGCTTGTGCTGCTGCCATATCATTCTGATATTGAAATTTTATCTAAAATATGTTAAGTTTAATAAGTTTTGTTCCACAATATCATTTTTTTTGTATTCAAGATGTCTGTTTTTCTTCCCATTTTCAGACACCTTTTCATTTTACCATGTAGTTGTGAAAGTTTCAGACCTTTTTAGATACAATTGGTCAAGTTATCATGAAATTTAGACTGTAGGGTAGTGAATTCTTGCTTTTTTACATGAAATGGCAGCATTTTGACTGAAACCATGTGTCACTAAAACTTATTTTATTTCAGAACTAGTTCAGATATGGGGATGCATTTAGCTTTATTGAACTTGTATTGAGTATTGTTACATAATATGAAAATTTAGAATCTTAAATTTAAAAAAAAAGTCCTCTTCAGGACTCACACCACTATTATCTCCCTTGAGTACTCCGGACCTACAGATGAAGGAGGTAGAAATAAAACTTTAGTTCTCTTTTTCTTCTTTTTTCAGGGCTTTGTACTGCAGTGTTTTGTTTTTTGCTAGCATGAGTTAAATGGTCAGTATTTTAGAAATCACCACTAAAAAATTTGATGCTGATACCAGCTTTCTGGACAATTCTGTGTCATTTCAGAATTGTTGGTTCGAACCGCATCTAGGGCGAATAGTTGACAAATCGTTACTCTGGAAATTGATAGGTCTCACAAAAGCATTGAATTTAAAAAAAACCAACCTGGTCAAGGTATACTTTTTTTTCTTTATAATTGCATATCTTGAACCAATGAAGAATTTGAGCCCAGACACATGCTGCAGAATTTAATTTTTCACTCTGTTTTGGACATAAATGTTACAATGGAGCCCTATGGGAAATGTAATAGTGGCGTGAGACGTTAACAGAAACTGGCAGATCTGCATGTTGCAGTGTTGAGGAATGCTGATTTCTTTAAATAGAAGGTATTAAACTATAATTTGGACATGTTATGAATAGTTGAACACAATCTGAGTTTTTAAACATTTCAATATAACTGATGGTGCAGATTTGCATTTTTTTTCCATGCATTTATGATAGAGATTACACACATTGACCAAACTTTGTATATGTCAATTTCTTGATATTCATGTTATCCATGTATGATTTAGTATTCTGTTAAATGTGGAAACAAAAAGAGAGATACATCATGTCTAATGCATGGCAGAATGTTGGTTTACTCTGTAGATGGTCATTTTGGTGTTTCCTTGCCCTAAGTTTAGGTTTATGAGCAGTGTCCAGTCTCATACTTCATGAACACCTGTCCTCATAGACAGATCCCATTTGTGACACTCTCTCCATCATGTGTGGTTTTGCCATATTTCTGTAGAACTACCAACCCTTAATTCAGGTTGAAGTATCTGCAAGATCACACTGAATTCCAGTGGGCATGCTTATTGCTCAGATTGTGAATTTTAAGCTGATATTTACATTAATTTATTACCCCACCCACTTATTTCTGAATACAAAAATAGAATTGTTTGCAAAATGAAATAAATTGCATATTTACAGTGGACTGGGAGTTTGTACTAATTTTTATTGTTTAATTATGAAAAGGCAGTAGTTGCAATCTTGCCAAGCGGCCAGTTTACGGTTAACTTCGGTTGTTTTCGGTTGTCGTCGCATTAAATTCTGCGTCGAATCATTGAATTTGGCGAAGTTTTTGCTTGTACTCCATTTTTATAGAAAATGCTATAGATATGCAGAATTTTACATTGAATGTCATGTATGCATTATCTATTGAGCCTGTGTTGCACTTCTTATATTGGAATTGATGTGTAGACAGGGTAATGGAGTACTTTAGCATGAAAATAGCTTGAATTGTTTGCTTGTGCTGCTGCCATATCATTCTGATATTGAAATTTTATCTAAAATATGTTAAGTTTAATAAGTTTTGTTCCACAATATCATTTTTTTTGTATTCAAGATGTCTGTTTTTCTTCCCATTTTCAGACACCTTTTCATTTTACCATGTAGTTGTGAAAGTTTCAGACCTTTTTAGATACAATTGGTCAAGTTATCATGAAATTTAGACTGTAGGGTAGTGAATTCTTGCTTTTTTACATGAAATGGCAGCATTTTGACTGAAACCATGTGTCACTAAAACTTATTTTATTTCAGAACTAGTTCAGATATGGGGATGCATTTAGCTTTATTGAACTTGTATTGAGTATTGTTACATAATATGAAAATTTAGAATCTTAAATTTAAAAAAAAAGTCCTCTTCAGGACTCACACCACTATTATCTCCCTTGAGTACTCCGGACCTACAGATGAAGGAGGTAGAAATAAAACTTTAGTTCTCTTTTTCTTCTTTTTTCAGGGCTTTGTACTGCAGTGTTTTGTTTTTTGCTAGCATGAGTTAAATGGTCAGTATTTTAGAAATCACCACTAAAAAATTTGATGCTGATACCAGCTTTCTGGACAATTCTGTGTCATTTCAGAATTGTTGGTTCGAACCGCATCTAGGGCGAATAGTTGACAAATCGTTACTCTGGAAATTGATAGGTCTCACAAAAGCATTGAATTTAAAAAAAAACAACCTGGTCAAGGTATACTTTTTTTTCTTTATAATTGCATATCTTGAACCAATGAAGAATTTGAGCCCAGACACATGCTGCAGAATTTAATTTTTCACTCTGTTTTGGACATAAATGTTACAATGGAGCCCTATGGGAAATGTAATAGTGGCGTGAGACGTATATGCACAATGTGTAGCAGATGTTGTTAGATACCTATCCTATATACGTGTATGTACTATTTTATAGCTGATGTCAGATCCCCTATATGCACAATGTGTAGCAGATGTTGTTAGATACCTATCCTATATACATGTATAAACTATTTTATAGCTGATGTCAGATCCCATATATGCACAATGTGTCGCAGATGTTGTTAGTTACCTATCCTATATACATGTATGTACTATTTTATAGCTGATGTCAGATCCCATATATGCACAATGTGTCGCAGATGTTGTTAGATACCTATCCTATATACATGTGTGTACTATTTTATAGCTGATGTCAGATCCCCTATATGCACAATGTGTAGCAGATGTTGTTAGATACCTATCCTATATACATATATGTACTATTTTATAGCTGATGTTAGAGCCCCTATATGCACAATGTGTCACAGATGTTGTTAGATACCTATCTTATATACATGTTTGTACTATTGTATATCTGATGTCAGATCCCCTATATGTACAATGAGTAGCAGATGTTGTTAGATACCTATCCTATATACATATATGTACTATTTTATAGCTGATGTCAGTTCTCCTTTATGCACAATGTGTAGCAGATGTTGTTAGATACCTATCCTATATACATGTATGTACTATTTTATAGCTGATGTCACATCCCCTATATGCACAATGTGTAGCAGATGTTGTTAGATACATATCCTATATACATGTTTGTATTATTTTATAGCTGATGTCAGATCCCATATATGCACAATGTGTCGCAGATGTTGTTAGATACCTGTCCTATATACATGTATGTACTATTTTATAGCTGATGTTAGAGCCCCTATATGCACAATGTGTAGCAGATGTTGTTAGATACCTATCCTATATACATATATGTACTATTTAATAGCTGATGTCAGTTCTCCTTTATGCACAATGTGTAGCAGATGTTGTTAGATACCTATCCTATATACATGTATGTACTATTTTATAGCTGATGTCACATCCCCTATATGCACAATGTGTAGCAGATGTTGTTAGATACATATCCTATATACATGTTTGTATTATTTTATAGCTGATGTCAGATCCCATATATGCACAATGTGTCGCAGATGTTGTTAGATACCTGTCCTATATACATGTATGTACTATTTTATAGCTGATGTTAGAGCCCCTATATGCACAATGTGTCGCAGATGTTGTTAGATACCTATCCTATATAGGTGTATGTACTATTTTATAGCTGATGTCAGATCCCCTATATGCACAATGTGTAGCAGATGTTGTTAGATACCTATCCTATATACATGTTTGTACTATTTTATAGCTGATGTCACATCACCTATATGCACAATGTGTAGCAGATGTTGTTAGATTCCTATCCTATATACATGTTTGTACTATTTTATAGCTGATGTCCCATCCCCTATATGCACAATGTGTAACAGATGTTGTTAGATACCTATGCTATATACATGTATGTGCTATTTTCTAGCTGATGTCCCATCCCCTATATGCACAATGTGTCGCAGATGTTGTTAGATACATATCCTATATACATGTTTGTACTATTTTATAGCTGATGTCACATCACCTATATGCACAATGTGTAGCATATGTTGTTAGATACCTATCCTATATACATGTTTGTACTATTTTATAGCTGATATCAGATCCTCTATATGCACAATGTGTAGCAGATGTTGTTAGAAACCTATCCTATATACATGTTTGTACTATTTTATAGCTGATGTCACATCCCCTATATGCACAATGTGTAGCAGATGTTGTTAGATTCCTATCCTATATACATGTTTGTACTATTTTATAGCTGATGTCATATCCCCTATATGCACAATGTGTAGCAGATGTTGTTAGATACCTATCCTATATACATGTATGTGCTATTTTCTAGCTGATGTCCCATCCCCTATATGCACAATGTGTCGCAGATGTTGTTAGATACCTATCGTATATACATGTTTGTACTATTTTATAGCTGATGTCACATCACCTATATGCACAATGTGTAGCATATGTTGTTAGATACCTATCCTATATACATGTTTGTACTATTTTATAGCTGATGTCAGATCCCCTATATGCACAATGTGTAGCAGATGTTGTTAGAAACCTATCCTATATACATGTATGTACTATTTTATAGCTGATGTCACATCCCCTATATGCACAATGTGTAGCAGATGTTGTTAGATACTTATCCTATATACATGTTTGTACTATTTTATAGCTGATGTCACATCCCCTATATGCACAATGTGTAGCAGATATTGTTAGATACCTATCCTATATACATGTATGTACTATTTTATAGCTGATGTCACATCCCCTATATGCACAATGTGTCGCAGATGTTGTTAGATACCTATCCTATATACATGTATGTACTATATTATAGCTGATGTCACATCCCCTATATGCACAATGTGTAGCAGATATTGTAAGATACCTATCCTATATACATGTATGTACTATTTTATAGCTGATGTCAGATCCCCTATATGCACAATGTGTAACAGATGTTGTTAGATACCTATCCTATATACATGTATGTACTATTTTATAGCTGATGTCAGATCTCCTATATGCACAATGTGTCGCAGATGTTGTTAGATACCTATCCTATATACATGTATGTACAATTTATAGCTGATGTCACATCCCCTATATGCACAATGTGTAGCAGATGTTGTTAGATACCTATCCTATATACATGTATGTACTATTTTATAGCTGACGTCAGGTCCCCTATATGCACAATGTGTAGCAGATGTTGTTAGTTACCTATCCTATATACATGTATGTTCTATTTTATAGCTGATGTCACATCCCCTATATGCACAATGTGTCGCAGATGTTGTTAGATACCTATCCTATATACATATATATACTATTTTATAGCTGATGGCAGATCCCCTATATGCACAATGTGTCGCAGATATTGTTAAATACCTATCCTATATGCATGTATGTACGAGAGAGAGAGAGAGAGAGAGAGAGAGAGAGAGAGAGAGAGAGAAAGAGAGAGAGAGAGAGAGAGAGACAGAGAGACAGACAGACAGACAGAGAGAGAGAAAGAGAGAGAGAGAGAGAGATGTCGGGTTTTTACTGTTGATGTCAAAGGGGAGTCTGACGAGCAATACCGGTGGCGATCCATAGACAATGAGCTAGTGGTTCCACATTAGACCATCACCTTTCATGTATATATAAATATTTAATAAATGAATATATATACGAGTCGTACATAGGACCACAAGAGACCACTTTAAAAAAACGATTGCTCTTAATAATGTATTTATGAACTGATTTGAAGATCGCATTATTTTGTTGTTAAGATAGATTACAATCGCCAAAAAGTAGACTGTCGAGAGTAGTTACATTACGAAGTTCATTCGTCATTTTCAAGTTGGAGTAGGCAAGTACACTTGAAGAAGAAGTGATACGAATTTTCTGTTTTGTACGTTTATAACTGGGATTAGAAGTGTTTAACAATGTCGTTTCTGATACCTTTTTGTTTTGGTCTTGTTTAGAGGTGTTAAAACAAAACCGTCATTATGCACAATAATTACGATTTGCCTCGTATTTGGATTAGTTTATACTCATTTATTTATGCTCGATTGCGATGAAAGCTCAGAGCTTATATGAACTGCTCTCGAGTCTGCTTCCCGGGTAGAATCAGTACTGTGTGTTGTTTTATGAAAGGCATCGCGTCGAGCTGGAGATCGAACCCGCAACCTCTGGCTTGAGCGGCTAACCGGTCTCGAGTCTGCTTCCTGAGTAGAACCAGTACTG
The DNA here is from genome assembly GCA_029582155.1 of Panopea generosa. Taxonomy (NCBI): domain Eukaryota; kingdom Metazoa; phylum Mollusca; class Bivalvia; order Adapedonta; family Hiatellidae; genus Panopea; species Panopea generosa. The sequence goes on from CM055899.1 coordinate 49,152,920, forward strand.
AGTATTGTTTCATGAGTGGCATCGCGAACCGGCAACCTCTGGCGTACGCGGCCACCAGTATTTCCACTTTGAGATATGCAGGAGCCTGGTCATTAAATGCTTTTTTTACATGAGTACTGCTTTTTGAAATTTAACTCGTTTAGGAAACGTCAGCCATTAAGCTTAGTGAATAATGTTGTAGAAGGAGCATTGTAAGAATAAGTCTAGCAGCTCTCTTTTGAAACATAACAATTTTATCTACAAGTGAAACATTACAATTTCCCCAAATAACACAACAGTAATCTAAATGGGGTGAAATGTAAGCATTAAAAAACAACTTACGCTGTGGCACAGAAAGAATTATTATGACGCAAGATAGAAGATATAGTAATGAATTACATTTCTTTATAACAGTGTCGACTTGAGTATGCCAAGACAGCATATAATCAATCATAACTCCAAGTATTTTTTTTTTCATGTATACTTATGTTAATCCTTTACTTCGTAGATACGCGATTTCCCACACAAAACACAGAAGGCCTTTGAAAACAGTGTAGGAAGAGTTCAGATTGCTCGTAACGAACAATCTGAACACTTCCTGCACTGTTTTCCACTCTGTCAGTTTATATAAACATAATCCACCCAATAATTCAAAAGCCTTCTATATTAGAGGTGTCCAAAGGCGTCTATATAAGAGGTGTCTAAAGGCGTCTATATGAAGTAAAGGGTTAATAGCTTCATCTTTGTATTGATGTGTGCTCAAGGTCTGAAGAATTACCTCCCTTACATGACGGTAGCAAGATTCTTACGCCAAAGTAATTAGAGCTGTGTAAAGCAGTTGGGCAATTTTTTTGTTAAAAATGCATAAAATGTGCTATTTCTTTGTGCATATGGGAACATTGGAACATTTTCATGATTTCTGCAAAGTTTGGGTGACATTGGGAACTGTTTGATGATGCTATAACAGTTTAAAGATGCGTAGTGATACACTGCAACAAATTGGCAGAATTGTCAAAAATTAAGGGGTGCCATCAAACTATCGAAATTGTGAAAAAGCGACCTGGTTAACCCCATGTTTTTTTCTGCATAATTGGACCAACAGAGGACTATCTATGGGAATAAGGCACTTTAAGAACCATTGGTAATGTATCCAGTGTTCCAGAAGTGTATGTCTCTATATGTAGAGACGTTCAAGTTTTTATTACCCTCGCGCTTTGAACCAGTCATATTGGCGAGCATCTTTGTAATGAATTAGGCGAGAGTCATTATATATGCGGTTAAATGGAATCGCATTACGGGGTACGGGGGAAGAAAACGGAATAGCATTCTCGCCAGCACTATTTACGGAAGTATTGACAACGGAATTGCCAGTGCATTGACAATTCTTTGCTCCTTTGATTATCTTAAAGTAGTTACCTATATTTTATAAGTTAATAAGTAAGTAAATATTTTATTATAGTAACATGTGCATGAAAAACATGGCAAAGAAACATTACACAAAAATGATAAATAAATAGCACCCGGTCCAATGGGCCTAGGTCATGTATAAGTCACCTATAATTAAATAGTAGATGTAACACATCAATGTATATATATACAATGAATGGATTGAGTGATAATAGTTATATATTTTGTGGCTATAACTGACTTCATGAAATCATTCGTATATTTTTTATATAGATGTGAATGAATGAAATCGATCTGAAAATTATTGATCAAATAGCAGGAAAACGTAATGTGTCAATATCATATATCAATGCTCATTAATAAATTATATTTCGTCTGTTATTGTAAGCGTTGAATATTTATTTTGCAACTTCTTTATCAATGTAATCTTTATTTCTTTATATTTAAAAACATACGAAGAATAAAAACTTTTACCAACACTATTTTTTCTGCGTCATTTTAACTGCTCCGCCATACAAGTACTTTATTCTATTTTTTGCATTCTCACATTACTTCTGTTTACAGCACGTAAGCAATCGTTCATGATTTGTGGTTTTCAGGTAAGGTACAATTTACCGTACCTTTGTCAGAAATATCAAGGATCGACCTCGTTTTAGCAGATACTGATTTGGTAGTGAATTTTTGAAATCGTTTTTTCTATCAAAAAAACATGACCAAATTTCCGGTAGAGCTATAAACACGCCTGGTAATCTACAAAACCATCACATAAATGTGATGCAATGAAATGTTCGGTAGCATTTCCGGTAATGGTCCTGTTTCAAGTATTATCCTTGTGTTTAAGAACGAAAATGAAAAATGTTGTACGATGTATTTATGAATACTCTATTCACACATACAGGTTCTTTGTTTGCTTTGTCTGTAATCACATCTGGAAACGAAACGGCCGTGGCGAATTTTGACATGTTGTTACCAGGTGCTTTTCTTACCATCTATCCAAAGGACTGTATCTTATATTGAATTTAAGTTGCTTATTGTATATGCTCGAGAAGGTCTTGAATTAAAAAACACCACATGCAATTCATTTTCGAGAGCACATTGATTTTGTACACGGTGTTATTGTTCGGAAATATGTGTGTTGGTTCCGTGAGGCATGCTATGGTTCGGCTGTATTGAAACCCGCTCGTTTTAATGTTTTATGTTTCCCATTTATATAATCTTAACCTAATTAATTGGCAAAAGAAAAACTCATTTTGATGTTGAATCAACATTTTTACACATGTATTAGAAAACCATAATGCAGGCGAAAGTTACTGTGTTTTGTATGATGTGGCCATATCTCTTTGAAGGGAACTTGTGACATAAATAAATACAAATAAACCCATAAAGCACTTGTATTAAATCCGATGATGCTTGAAATAACCATAAATTATTAATCAAAAAAATATAAAACATTGGTCGAATATTTATGTTAAATATGTTTTTCAAGCACAATACATGTAAACCCTGTTAACATTTCGAATATCTCTTGATCGTGATTTATAAGATTGCTTATTGCGTGGGTTAATAGCTTAAAACGTTAATCATTGGCAAACGAAAACTGAGGTAAAAAAAATTTAATATGAAGAAAAGAAATATAACATTTCAAGATCAAGGACTCAACGCTAAAATTACTATAGAAAAATATTTAACACAGTCTATATGGAATTGCTTTAACCGCGGAAATCCTAAACTTTATTTTGCAGAGAACAAAAAAACACAAGTAAAGATTGGTAAGATTTTTAAATATTATTATTGTAGACAATGTTTTTGATTGTTTGCTATGATCGTCGGCGGACTGCTTTATGGGTTTATTTTTATTATACATGTCACAATTCGTCAAGACCGCGTCATGATCTAGTGGTAGAGCGTCCGCCTCGCATGCGGAAGGTCGTGGGTTCAATCCCCGGCCGTGTCATACTTTAAAAATGGCACTAGAAGCTTCCTCGCTTGACGCTCAGCATTTAGAGGAGAGTTCTATGTCTGGTCGACCCGGTGTCAGTATAATGTGACTGGGTGGGGTATCATACCATGTGTCTGCGGCATGCTACTCCAGTGTGACAGCGCTTAGAATACTGTCTCAAGTAGACACCGTCGCGATATTACTGAAAAATTGTTGAAAGCGACGCTTAACACTATACAACAACAACACAATTCGACGATATAAAGTAACATCATAAGATCAGCCCACAATAACTTCAAAGGAGCGGGGTTCAATGCACCTGAACAATAACACGCCTCACAGAACCATCACACATATACCCGAACCATAACACGCCTCACAGAACCATCACACACATTCCCGAACCATAACACGCCTCACAAAACCATCACACACATACCCGAACCATAACACGCCTCACAGAACCATAACACGCCACACAGAACCATAACACACATACCCGAACCACAACACGCCTCACAGAACCATCACACACATTCTCGAACCATAACATTGTATACAAAATCCATTTACTCTCCAAACTGAAGTTTATATGGTTTTATTTAAATGTAGACCTTTTCGGGTATAGGTAATAAGCAATTTAAAGCTGATTCAAGTTAACTGGTAATAAAATTACAAAGTAATCACCCGGCATGCCGATAATTGACAAAATTCGCCATGGCCGTTTGGTTTCCAGAAGTGATTACAGATAATCAAAGCATCGCATCCGATAATAACCTGTATGTGTGAACAGAGTATTCATAAATATATCGTACATCATTCCCTATTTATTTTCATTATCTTTCTGAAATAAAAGTCAAATACCGAAACATTGAAGACGACTCACCTTTGTTGTCAACATTACTTATGACCGGACCATCACAGGTAATGCTACCAAGCATTTTATTGCATCAGATTTATGTGATGGTTTGGGAGATTACCAGGCGTGTATTAAACTGTATATGAAGTGTAATGAAAATTTATTCTAGGCCAGATAAATATCTATATCAAGGTACCCATACGTATATAAAAACGTATTCATTAGGTTTAACAAACAATACACTTGGATATATTTAGATATATATATATATATATATAATTATTTATTTGTATCATGTTATTTCAATACATGTATAACGTATAATAAAGATATATATTACATAAAAGAGCAATGATCATAATTTCTTATCTATAATGGTTATTGTTTCATTCATTTAAATTATCTGCTTTACCGTTCATTAACATGATATCATACCATCGATGTGTTGTCCGTGCCGTTTGCATTTTCACTGACTGTGCCGTTTAAATTTACACTGACTGTGCAGTTTACATTTTCAATGACTGTGCCGTTGACATTTTTAGTGACTGTGCCGTTGACATTTATATAACAATGCAGTGTAACCTTAGTGTTATGTAGTGAAATTGATTGATTGATTGATTGATTGATTGATTGATTGATTGATTGATCGATTGATTGATTGATTGATTGGTTGATTGATTGATTGATTGAATATTTAACGTCATTTTATGCCATTGAGGGCTAACAGACAATCAGTTAACCTAACCACTGTTTCCTGGAATCTTGGAAGGTTAACCAGTACACGAGCGCACACCATCTCCGCAAGTAACTGATAGCTTTCCCACTTGAAACAATGGTGAGAGACGAATGGTAATGAGACGAAATGTCGTATATCAACAATCACGGAGATTGTGGCCGAGCGGGGATTCGAACTCACGATCCCTGGACTGATAGTTGGACACGCTTACGACTGAGCTAATCGGGCCTGGCTGTAATGGAATTTAAATCCTTCGAAGACGTGTTTCAAACTAGGTACGACTTCAACGTATGATAAAGTATATAAGCCTCCATACTTAAATATAAGAATGTTAGTACCAATGTTGTACATATACAGAAAAGCAGAACCTGTATGTATACAAAGACGGTAAGTACAAGCATTAAAATAGAAACTACTACCAGCAAATAGTGTTGTCGAAACGAACCATAAGGCTCGAACTGGGCATGTACTAAAACACATGTCAAATAGATAATAGCATAAGTCACTTTTCTTTAGTTGATGTCATTGTGTGCACGCACTACAGAGGCGGTTTCAAAACTAGTTCTCAATCATTAATCTTGTCGAATCGACACATAAAATTCAAACTAGACCCGGTTGCTAGTAGATCAGTCGGTAGTGCGTCTGAATATCAATCGAGAGTCGTGAGTTTGAATCCTTGCCCGTTCACAGTCTCCGTGATGCTTGATGTACGACATCGCGTCTCATTTGCATTCGTCTCTCACCGCTGATTCAAGTTGGAAAAGTATCCATTACATGCAAACAATGGTGCGCTTGATTACTTGTAAAACACCCAGGATCGTAGGAATGAGCGATTCAGTTAACTGATCGTCCGGTTGCTCTTGATGACATAAAATTCAAGCAAACAAACAATCCGGTAATCAAAGTGTGCACAATTAATTTAACCTGTTGGAATATAGTAACATACGTCACTTCCCTTAGCTAAATATATTAAATTGTAAGAATATGGAATGCTTTCGCAGTAGCTAACATAGAAATGATTAACCTCTGGACAATAGTGTTTAGCTCGGCCAGTAGGTCTGTAACTTGCTAAGCAGGTGACTGACTTATCAATCTACGCTAATCTGTTCAATAAGGCGTTCACTTGCATTGCACGCACAAAACAATATTTGATGTATTATAAGGTTGTCAATATCAATACACCACTTTTTGCAAACGAAACCAAATATAAATTGCTGTTGTTGTTGTTGTTGCTGTTGATGTTACTGTTGTTGTTGTTGTTGTTGTTGTTGTTGTTGCTGTTGATGTTACTGTTGTTGTTGTTGTTGTTGATGCTGCTGCTGCTGCTGCTGCTGCTGCTGCTTCTACTGCTGCTGCTGTTGCTGTTGTTGTTGTTGTTGTTGTATGGTGTTTAGCGTCGCTTTCAACAATTTTTCTGTAAGTATATCACGACGGTGTCAAATTGCGACAATTACATTATGCTGACACCGGGCCAACCAAACCGAGAAGTATCCTTTTAATTCTGAACGCCAAGCGAGGAAGTTTCTAGTACCATTTTTTAAGTCTTTGATATGACCCAGCCGGGGATCGAACACATGACCATTCTCATGCGAGACGGACTCTATACCACTATACCACCACTGCTGTTTTGTTTCAACGAGAGCGCTCATTTCAAAATGTAAATCTGCCATGAGGCCCAAAAACACACACGAGCGTATACATAATTTACATCAATGTGCTAAATAACACAATCACATGAAAAACAAAAACGCTGATGTAACATTTTACAGGAAATATTGAATCCCATCACCATATGTCAGGGGCCGGATTCACTGAACATCTCAAGCTGGGAATTTCCTAAACGCATGATTCTCAATTTCTCTAAATAATCATTTGGTCTCATTACACATAACATGACCTTACTGAACTAAGAACGAATTCCAACTCATTGGTAAAGAATTACATGCAAAAGTATCAATGTTAATGAAGTTACAACATTTCAAAAACTTGATTTGAGCCGAAAAATCTTCAGGGCTGCGTTTCACAAAATAACTTACAATAAAAATTAACATAAGTCAATTTGACAATTTCTCCTTTGTGAACTTAAATTTTGGTCGACATTTAAAATGATTGTATTTTCAGAAAATACGTATCTTTCTGCATGATTTAAAGCCAATTTGGCCTCATTTGGATGAAAATTAAAAATATTATGAATAATTGTTGGTTTACGTTCACGATGATTTTTGTCGTAAGTTTTTTTGTGAAACGCAGCCGAGATGTTTAGTAAAATGGTCTGAAGCTTCGCCAGTACTTACTCAACGTATTTACAAGCCTATCTCATCCATGTCCAATGAACGTGATGCAACACAATAGATAAATAAATAAAAAAATATTATCTTACTGTTTATATTCTTAATATAAGCAAATATTGTTGAATAACACATTCTGTAGTAAGCCCAATAAAAACAACCAGCAGCATAACCGAAAATTCGGTGCATAACATTGAATCGTAGGAGGCAGTAATAACAACAAATGAATATCATATATTTACGTTCTTTAAAAGGATGTATAACTACTGTTATTACAACTTGTAACTCAATTTGACTACACACGTCATGATTCAGCACTTTGGTGATTATTATTATTCAACAAAAAAAGATTTTTTTAAAAGGACACACTGCAAAGATAATTTATTTCAACGCATGTATTGATTTTGCATATATGTATGACTATGAGCTGTAATGCTTAAGTTTGCAAAAAATTTATGTTCTATTCTGTCTGTTCTGTTCATATCCGACTGTATTCATGTGCACACCTCGAATTAATTGTTGCACCTTTAAACGTATAGCTATATATAGAGACAATAATTTCCGAACGTTATTTCAGTTTGATACAAAGGTAGTTTTTTAATACAATAGCGGATTTACGGTAGTTTGAAAAAAGATAAGTTAACACATACTTAAAAATACAAATTGATTTTTCCTTGAATATTTCGTCTCATTGCACCACTGCGGCGATTTAGTTTCTATCATACAAACAAAAATAAATAAAGTTAAACTAGCAAACATAGATATACTCTATATTGAAATAAGTGGTAACATTCCTTAAAACTGCCGTATGCCCCTTTAACTATACCTGTTAAAATGTTACGTAGCGTAGCGTTGTGTGGCGTGGCGTAATGAATGAATGAATCAATCAAACAATCAATCAGTGCATTTATGAATGAATGAATGAATGAATGAATGAATGAATGAATGAATGAATGAAAGAATGAATGAATGAATGAATGAATGAATGAATGAATGAATGAATGAATGAATGAATGAATGAATGAATGAATGAATGAATGAATGAATGAACCAACCAACCAAACAACGAACCAACCAACGAACCAACCAACCAACCATCCAACGTACCAACGAACGAACGAACCAACCAACCAACCAACGAACCAGCCAACCAACCAACCATCCAACGTACCAACGAACGAACCAACCAACCAACGAAAGAACCAACCAACCAACCAACCAACCAACCAACGAATGAGTGCATGGATGAATAATCAAATGAACGAATGAATGAAGAATGAATTAATTAATGAATTATTGTACATGAGAAATTATATATCAATTTCATTTCAAGTAATTCTTGGAAAATGTCATTAGTAAAAAAACTGTGAATATCATTTTATCTTTTACAACAACAAATAACAAAATCAACACAAATACAACGGCATAGTTATTCAGACATAGTACACAAATAGAAACAGGAAATGCTTCTTTTGGGTATAATGGCTGCTATAAATAGTCATTGTTTCTCCTGGAAAAAATGCATTTTCCTTACTTTGAATGACTTTATTAATGTATCTTAAACATTTTGAAGGCATTGGACACATCACGTTTGAATAAACTTTCAAGTTGTCAACAGTATTTACACTGAACAGAAAACATATATCGTGGTGACACATGCCCCCCCTACTTTTCTCATCATATTTTGGTAGTGCAGAGATTGACAAACAAAATATTAGTTTCATTTCTTTCATTTTGGGTCTCTCTATTTACTATACAGTAAAAAACAAAAATATATATGGTTGGCTTACACCTACATAATTGCTCAGAAGAGGAACCAGCACGTCAAACAATTAACTTCCGTCTCTGGTGATTGTACATGTACATGTGGTATGAAGGAGACAGAACCCCAGACAACTGTTACCACACATGTACGGGTGGTAATTAGTGACAGACAGTCAACATATACTGATACGTTGATATCAAACTTATCAGTAGGACTCCACAGAGACCACACGGTGAGCCGGTATCAACTGACAGCGCAACGTGCATGCCAGTAAAGTAGAGATAACTGATTTCTATCCTACATGACGTAAACACTTAAGATCTGAAGTAAAATGTTTACAAACATTCCGTCTCTGGAGCCGCTGTGAAAATGATTCTAGCCGATGTATAGCCGTATGACATAATACATTATAACACATTTAACACTGTAATGAACAGCCAGTCAAGAGAAGGAGCAAAAATAGCCTTTAAAGAGATGTATTTGCTTAATTTGCTCTAAAAGCATAGAAATGGGAAAAAACAAATGTGGCTACTTACGACAAGTGGCTGTTCAATAGAGGTGTCCACTTACACAGGTTTGACTGCACTGTAATTCTGTACATATGGAAACGATTGTACACCTTACGCCGACAGAGAATCGATAGAGGATCGAGATAGCCGTTAGCCGCTCTTATGAAAGCCAGGATTTCACAAACACAACCCCCCCCCCCCCCCCCCCCCCCCCACACACACACACACACACACACCCCGGAGAGGTCGCATTAGAACGTCGGCTTGACATTAGAAAGGATGACTATTACTACTTATTGAGTATCAATCCATCATAAAACCGAATGTGCAGACGGCAAATACCTGTCTTTCCAGGACAAATACGGAACGTTACTGATGAGGTTTTGTAATGATAATGATCATATCCAACCATCAAAGTCAAGCACAAAACGGTTGTTGTTATTGTATGGTGATAAGCGTCGCTTTCAACAATTGTTCAGTTAACCCTTTACTTCATATAGACACCTTTTAACACCTCTAATATAGACGTCTTTGGACACCTAATATATAAGGCTTTTGAATTATTTGGTGAATTATGTTTATATTAACTGACAGAGTGGAAAACAGTGCAGTGTTTGCAAAGAAACCATACAGTTACAATTGTGCACGATTTTGCAAAATGTGTTTTTTATGTAAATCTTCAAAATTCAAACACCAATACTTGCCGTGTGAGTAAGTTACCAGGGCTCAGTTGTTCAAAGCTTGGTTAGCTTAACTATGGGTTAAGTGAAATTTTCAAATCACGATTTTGTTTAGATTTACAGCATTTTAGATTATTATTTTATTGAAAATTATGAAAATGTGCCATTTTGTTTCTAAAAATGCATTTAAATTGCCATTAAATCATTAAGTATAGTAAATAATGCAGTTACAAAAGTTCACTTAACAGGTGGTTAAGTTAACCAAGCTGTGAACAACGTGGTCCTGGACGAAACAATTTAAACAAAACATCCAGCTCATTCCAAAAACTGACGGTGCTTGAAAGCACATTGATCACTAGTAAAGCAAAATTTTTAGCTCATTTTCAAAACAAAACTGTATACAGCTTACGTTTCATCAGTCAGCTACAATGTTAGAATGTACGTAATGAAACATGAATTTTATCTGCTATATTTTACATCCAATCACACAAAAAGTTAATTAAACTACGGCAAAGTGTCGAACAATGATACCGCATCATCGATAAATCTTCCGTAGCGGGCCTTTTCGGAAGAAACTGAATAGACCGCTGTTTACACGCAATTTAACACTTAACGACAATATATATAAAGTTATTTATCTCTGCTACCGTGTCCGATCACTATCTGTTATGTAACCTACATGATGGTATCAATTTACAAACATAAATGGAAAACAACTAGCGAAATAACGGTCATGCATATCAGTACACTTCAGGTCAGTGCACTGTCGGTTTGTTATTGGGTGGTTTTTGCATTTATTCCGATACTTCATAAATAAACTGACCGTTAACCGTATAACAACACATATGTAGTTGGGATTGTAATTCGTTTAAATATATCTATACATTATTGAATATGAGTGAGGATTTAAAAGCCGTTAATTATGTGCCAACAACTTCAGACGACGGAACCGGGGACAAACTCGTAGGTTTAGATTGTGGTTCGATCAGCATTTCTCATGGAAAGGTAGAACCGGGACGTACAGGTATGTTTATCTATATATTTACATAATATATTAATATATTTATATATATGAACCCGGATGGGAATAGTATTGTTAAGATTATTACGCAATATAACAAAAATTACATACCTAGACAGACAGACAGACAGACAGACAGACAGACAGACAGACAGACAGACAGACAGACAGACAGACAGACAGACAGACAGACAGACAGACAGACAGACAGACAGGCAGGCAGGCAGGCAGGCAGGCAGGCAGGCCCTTTGTGACCGTTTTAAAAAAAGCGAGAAAATAAATAACTTCGATCGAAATGTTATTTTTTTTACCGAGCGGTCCGAACTTTTAACTTTTGTTTACTTTAATGACCCGTTTGCTTTCCGACTGTATCTCCGCCAGTGTTCGAAAGTACACAAATGACTACTGCAGTGGTAGTGTGCGGATTATTACGGTTAGATAAAGGGTTCATTAACAAGATTAGAAAAGTTTTGTCTTCGCTTATATTATATATCGTTATTGGGTTTTCTTTTCTTTTTTTAATATTTTGATGTCTGCAATAAAACTGTATCGAACGTAGTACGCATTATATTATGTATATGTACTGAAAAACAATGAGTACAGAATACTAGTTTGGCCTAGAAACTATTGCTCAGGATCCTCCGTTGCATATACATGTGATACTATCGCTCGCGCTATTACGTCATATATCACTTTATCGCAGTCAGTTTTGAGAGGCTACCAAGGGTGGTTAGTTTAGTACAGTTATTAAAAATGTTATTTTATATTTAATTCTATATAACATGCAATAAATTATCTCGTGGGTTCCAGTTCATCAATACACTGAGAGGAATAAAGGGGATGTACTTAAAAACTATCTAAATGTAAGCGGTAATATTTTTTTAACCGCATCCCCTACGGTTCCCCATACTATGTGAATTGATCCTATATTACCCGCCGATGCGTTTCCGAACAAGCTTCATAACTCCCCGTTTTCTGCCGAAGGTGTTTATCAGAAAGAGACGAACATTAATTTGTAAACAAAACCCGTTCTTAATTATGTATTAATAATGTACTTTATAATTATTTTTTTTGTTTGCAAAGCATCTCAGTGATCAAATAAACATGTATTCTATCATCTGGAAGAGTAAAACTGACTAAAATTAAAACAAAAAAACGACCATTTCGGAAGTTTAATGAGCCTTTAAAATATTTGAAAACGAGAATTCACGAGAATTTGCGTGATAACGCGAGCGTTCATAACATCTCAATCAGTTGCTTTTCCTTCTCTATATAAACCCTTGGTAGAAGTAACTACATGCAGGTTGCATTAACTAAATGAATTTAAACATATTTGACCGTTTGTAATAATATGGTTTAATAAAACTTTTACTAATATTCTGATAACTAGGACATGAACAGAAAATGATATTCATCTTCTATGTCATGTAAGTGACCTCAAACACAATAACGCAAATTACGTTCCATTCTGTTCTGAGTATAACGACCGGTTTCAATTTTAACTGATGTGATGATAATATTAATATTGTCATAGGAATTCTTAATTTTCTTGGAAGCATATCTAAATAATTTCCGAATTCAAAAGTAGTTTTTAAACATCTTATAAGTACATAACGAACGACAGTTTGCAATTTCATTAAAACCATTTTTGTTTAAAACTATCTAAAACTCTCTCTTTAAAAACCAAATGAAATTTTAACAAATTATCATCATCAATACTTGACCATATATATGAAAACCAATAATCTTCCAGTAGACATTTGATGTCTTTTACCCAATTCTTACCACCTTTATTACAATCAATTAGTAGTGAATATTTAAAGATAATGTTCTCAGATTTAACAATTTTGGCCCAGTATTTAATCATACGAACATATCTATTTATATACAAGGGATATCAACCTAACTCTCCATATACTCCCATATTACATGTTGAAGTTTTAACATTTAATAAATATTTACAAAGTTTCAGATGTATTCTTTCGATTTCTTTATATTTAGAAAATCCCTATATTTCGCAGGCGTAATTAAGAGTTGAGCCAACAAATGCATCAAATAACGGACAGACAGTTTTAAGTTTTTACTAATATCACCATATCATCAGCAAAAATTAAAATAAATGTAATGTCATCCAGGTTCAAGCAACAGTTTGGATCTTCGCACAAGTACAGTTCTAGTTCTTCTAAAAATAGTGAAAACAACAGAGGAGAAATTACTTCCCCTTGTTTTAAACCGACAACGCATTCAAATAGGAATAGGTTACATCCTTTAACACATGCTTTAACGTCACGAATAATTCGTAACATTTTAGCATTAACACCTCATCGATTTAGTTTAAACCATAAACCAATCCGATAAATACTATCAAAAGCTTTCTTCAGGTCTACAAAGGCACAAGCTAAGCGGTCATTTTCTAATAATACTTTTTGTATAATTGAATTAGGTGCACATATCGCATCAACAGTGGACCTTCCACGTCTAAATCCAAATTAAGCGTCACTCACAATATTATTATTTTCAATCCAAGTATTAATTCGCTTATTTAAAATACCTGTAAATACCATAGATAAACAACTTACTAAGCTTATACCCTTTTAATTATTAACATTGTCCGGGTCATTTTTCTTATAAATAGGCACCATAATCGCTTCAGACCAATTATCAGGAAAGTGACCAGAATTAAAAATACCGTTAAAAATATCAACAAGATGTGAAGCCAATATATCACAAGATTCAATAAAAGTATCCGTTTATTAGTAGGTCACCAGCTTTATTTTTCTTTAAACTTTTTTATACTATATTGTACTTCTGACACAGTAATTGGCATATCGAGTTCTTCAAAAGAACAATTAGTTAAATTAAAGTTATAGTCATTACAAAAAGTCTCAGCGTCATCATTCGATGCGCTTGTCAGTTTCTCATTAATATTAGAAAAATAATCATAAAAATCTTCATTACTTATGTTATTACTTTTTCTAGATTTATTTTTATTTGAAAAAAGCTTCCAAAAACCTTTTGGATTACCATGACGTAATCTTTCAATATCTTTAATTGTTTTTATATTCGTAACAGCGTTTTATCTTTTTAATACGTGTCTTATAAATCTACTTTAAGTTACACATTTCTATTCTATTTTCATTACTTTTATATTTATTGAATTTATTTAAGAGTATACAATAGCTTCGCTTGCTTACATTCAAAATCTAACCAATCAGTTTTCTGGCTAAACGACTTAACAGTACACGATTCATTTTTCAAACGTTTGTCCATAGTGTTAATTTTGGCATCCATTGACTTTAAATATTACATAATGCCCGAATTGGACGGTAACAAAGTTGACCCCATGGCCTCGATATGTCACACAGGATACACACAGGTGTACTATTAATAACAAAGTCCGTTGATACAACAGGTGTGTCACTAATCTTAATCTCTGATGATGTTGGTGGTGGTGATGCAAAAACTGATCCATCCATGTTACTCTCAGAATCATTGAACAATACCGAGTTCGCTTTCCGCAATGTATCACTTACACTAACATTGTAAATATCTTGAGGCGACCCGCCATTCTTGGTGGGGTTTGAACTTGAATTGCCAGTGTCACTGCTTTTGTTGCGTTTACTTGATGTTTTCCCGTTTTTTGCTTTTGTGTCCCATTAGTGATGTATTGTCAAAGTATTCATAGACTTTTTAAAAAAAAATTAATTCAATAGTTATAACGTTTTCGATGTTTAAAACTAAAACTTTCACGTAAGTCTCACCGCTGATTTTTTGTCGGCCATTATCGATACCTGTCATACCTTTACAGGTCGAAATAGTTTTAATTCGAAATTAAAAAAAAGTCTCCGCGCAAATAAGAAAAAAAAATTTTTTTTTGAAGAATTAAATCCAAGTTGACTCCCAACCTACGATTTTTTAAAACGTTCCCACCGTTTTGTATCACCATGTCCAATTATTTAGACACGAAAGGTGCAGGAGACGGATTTCGATATTTGTGACAATTATAATTGTTATACTGTACCTGTAGTTTACAATAGGTGTAGACCCTCATTTTGAAATGGCAAGCATGTTTTACTGAAAGTATCATCATATTCAGTCAAAATTGTAAACAAAAATCGTTCTAAGACTCAACCCCTGTTATTTGTAGAATAGACCCACGCGCTGATATTTGTGGACAACCCTCGTCTAGTTAAAAACCGCTAAACGCATATACTTTAAACTCGGCATTCTATTATTTGGCAATTCGGTAAAAAAATGTTTAAATCTGATATCTGTCATTTTCAAATTTGGGCGATATATATTCATGTTATAACTTACACTTAATACTCGTAGTATGAAAACATTAACATAAAACCTTTAATATATTCCATTTCTAGATATGAAACGCCAGAGGTTGCGGGTTTGATCCCCCAGCTCGACCCGATGCTTCATGTTAAAACAATAGTTAGTACTGGTTCAGCCAAGGAAGCGGAATCAAGAGCGGTCCATATAAGCTCTGAGCTTTCATCGCAATCGAGCTAAAATAAATGAGTATAAATTAAACATTAAATATTATTTACCATCGGACATTTCAGGTTCCGCACATGGTCCATGCTCGGCACGATGGCGACTGGCTCTTCTACTTTTCGTGGTATTCATGTTACTATACCTGCACAGTGTAAATCTCAGTCTTGCGGTCGTATGCATGGTGAACAGTCCAAGTCAACTATCAGTCGATTTTGTGCAAAGTGTGTCAGATAAACATCTAGATGGAGCAAAATTATTAACTGAAAATATTACATTTGGAGATACAGCACACCAAATAACTAACAGGGTAGATACAGCGGACACATTACATGACAAAAATAAGATGGTTGTGAACATTGCTGGCAACGGTTCCGATGGTTACATTGCCAAGACAGGGCAAGACAGATATATCCCGCAAACATCGGGACTTTGCTCTTCAATCGAAATCGAAAATAGCAAGGTATATTGCACATTTTAAGTTAGATTGTTCAATTAGTGGATGAAAATGTTTACAAACACCTGGCTCCGGTGTCATGAAAATACTTAAATCTGTTATTGAACTTAAATTCCTTTCTTTGTGAATGAGGTTTAACGCCATTTTAAAACATTTCAGGTTATATTTGGTTTATCTCGTTTTACTGGTGGAGGAAGATATCTCAGACCTAGTCAGACTGAGTAGAACCACCATCCTTCCGCAAGTAACTGGAAACGTTCTCACGTAAAGTTTTTAGGAGCGAGCGGGACTCGAACCTACGACCTTAGCGGTGAGAGGTAAGTGATATAGAGATGGCGCTTTAGACCATTCGGTCACAAAGGAAACCCAATAGTGTGCTCAATGCCATACTTTAATTGAGCACACTTTTTGCGTTTAAGTAAACTAACGGACTTAAGTACGAGGGGTTATCCAGAAGTTCGTGGTCAAATTTAATAAAATCCATATTTATGCAAGTACATCGCTATGTTTTTCACAATTTAAGTATTGGTGTATTTGTCATCGGTGTACAGTGTTTTAATATATTACTTATGTCAGTGAGTAATAATGTTATGGTTTCCATAGCAACATACGTACATGATTAGTGCCGCAGCTCAAAATGTTCGACAAATCGACAGTTAAATAAGTGAAATATAATAATCATTTCCCTGTAAAACTCGC
Organism: Panopea generosa; assembly: GCA_029582155.1. NCBI lineage: Eukaryota > Metazoa > Mollusca > Bivalvia > Adapedonta > Hiatellidae > Panopea > Panopea generosa. The sequence continues at coordinate 49,169,762 of CM055899.1, forward strand.
GGTAAATCAAATATTGTTAAAGACACGCCATCAATGTCTGCATGTGTCATTCCAGCATTGCGCGCAGGTGTTAGGAGTTTCAATAAACTTATATTGGAAAGGTAGACTCATTCAAATGCAAATATATGCAAAGATGAAACAACGAGCAGCAATACAGTTTGTGTCAATATTAGCAAAACACTGATTCAAACGATATATATGCATAGTTAAACTCCTAAAAAGCTATTTGTAGTACAATATGATGTCTACAAATGACACAAACGGTACAGTGAGGAACGACAAACAATCATCGATGATAATAGGTGTGACGCCCTGTGTCGAAATAAAGCAAAGTAACGTTAACGTGGTAAAACGTGCCTCAATAAGGATTGCTGTAATACAATATATGAGCTATGCTGCGAACTTAGTATAGGTTACAATACAGTACACACGATAATAAAGAATAAATAGCATGCATTAGAGTGTTCGAAGGGTTCCCCTATTGCTAAAAGAATAGGAGTGGAGCGACGAGTAAGAATAGGAAAATTACTTGTAAACAAAATAGACATTGCAACGACGTAACGTAAATCAGGCCAGCGGCATATAGGCGTACATGACTTGTTTGAAATACATGTTATTGTTTTATTTGTATATATACTTTCGTCATACTTTGCATACAGTTTGCAGTTAGATTTAATATAATACATGTAAAACTCCAAATAAATCAGACATGTCATGTTCATATTATAAGATTTGTCCAAGAACTTCTAGATAGCCCCTCATATATCGTCCAGATAACAGTACATTTATGAAATACAGGTGTAAAAAACAGTGCAAACACATGCGTATGAATATGCAGTGAAGTGACGATGCATGTCAAGATAAGGATAACAATACGTTCGTATTGATATCTTGCTGTTCAGGGTTCTCACTTTCTCTCTTATGTCAATATATCTCTCTCTTTCCTTTTCTCTTTCTCGCTATCTAACGTTTTCTCTCATGTCAATATATATATATATCTCTCTCTCTCTTATCATTCTCTCCATTTCTCTTTATGTTTTCTTTCTCTTCCATTCTCTCTCTCTCTCTCTCTCTCTCTCTCTCTCTCTCGCTCTCTCTCTCTCTCTCTTGTCATTCTCTGTATTTCTCTTTATAGTTTCTTTCGCGTCGTCTCCCTCTCTTATTATTTTTCGCTTTAATTTGTTTTCTTTCGCTATCTCACTTTCTCTCTCATGTCTTTATATCTCACTCTCTCTCTCTCTCTCTCTCTCTCTCTCTCTCTCTCTCTCTCTCTCCCTCTCCCTCTCTCTCTCTCTCTCGTTCTCTCATTCTCTCTCTCTCTCTCTCTCTCTCTCTCTCTCTCTCTCTCTCTCTCTCTCTCTCTGTCTGTCTGTCTGTCTCTCTCTGTCTCTCTCTGTCTCTCTCTGTCTCTCTCTCTCGCGCTCTCTCTCTCTCTCTCGCATTTACATTTCTGAAAGGACAGCGTTACTTTCTTTGCACTGTTTCGTTTCACAATATATCATATAAAATGTTACTGATAATGAACCAATCCAGTCAAACAATAACAAAAACGTGATCGCCATCAGAAGCATAAGCACCATCAGCAGTAGTACCAATGACAACTACAATAATAATGTCGACAGCGCTTCATTGAATACCAATGTTGCGTTTACTGAAACTCAACGTTCATGCAGAATTTGAGGTTCATACAGTTGTTTTGTTTTTTTTTGTCTTTTTTATGGAATACTGTCTAATAATAATGTTTCTCTACCCTTTTCAAATTGATTATTTATAAGCGAATCTGAGAGGAATGTAGTTTAACTTTTTAAGATAGATTTGCCCATTCTTTCTCAATTATAAGACGGAACTAGAGCATTTTTACTCTCTACATATTATTTATGAAGCATAATTTGATCTACATTGTCTGTATATACCTAACCTCGATATATACATATATATATATATATCGACTTTCCAATGAAAAATAATATTTCACCTACTTTAATATTTAGTCTAGCTTTATACGTTTGTAACGAAAAATTATCTTCACTAAAGATCCTTTAAAAACGATTTTCGTTGGTTGAATGTGGACCATTCTCAAGTACCTCTATTGTATTTATTCAACTTTTGTTATTATAGCTATGTTATGCTTAAGATGAAAGTGTATGTCATTAGCCGCGGTCGGCATAAGGTTTCACGTTTTAATTTCAAACTTAAGATCAGTTTGCATATATATTTAGAAACAAAAGACATTGGTATTTTATTATCATACAGAAATTGATATATTATTACACAAATAGAACTACTGAACAGATTGATTGATTGATTGATTGAATATTTAGCGTCATTTTTATGCCATCGAGGGCTAACAGACGATCAGTTAAACTAACCACCGTTTCCTTGGATTAACCAGTACTCAATCACACCCCATCTCCGCAAGTTACTGATAACTTTCTCACTTGAATCAGTGGTGAGAGACGAATGATAATGAGACACAATGTCGTATATCAATCATCACGGAGATTGTTGTCGGGCGGGGATTCGAACTCACGACCCCTGGATTGATAGTCAGACGCGTAACCGACTGAGCTAATCGGGCCCGGCACTACTGAACAGAAACAGGAACGCAAGAGTTCATATAATATTTCGGGGTTACGGTGACCATGTATAATGTTTTTCATGTTATACTTAGTAATCCTTAGTTAAATAGGAACGCCGAAGTTCTTTTCTTTTCAGGATCTAATGCCGGTGACCATAAAACATGAACTACATAAAATAAATAAGCCTTGACCAAAAGGTGTCCAAAAACCAGTGATTTTTGGATTAATAAAGAATATAACATATATCGAACTTTAACCTTCAGTTCAGTTGTAAGTCGCCTTACATATGGGAGGCACGGTATACACTACTGCCTATACGTTATCTAATATTAAACACATGTTAACAGTTAACGGATTCTCTTTTTGAGTATTCTGAATAATAGCGTTACAAAACACACACACAAATAATGCATTGTGGCAACCCTTAGTGTAACAAAACCAATTTTTGTTACACTAAGGGTCATAACCGCAACCCTTAGTGTAACACAAATGGGTTTTGCTGCACTAAGGTTTACGGTTGCTACCCTTAGTGTAACACTAAGCACATGTTTTGTACATGTAGTGACATTTGATAACAAAAGGATTCTTTTTTTTTCAGCCTGAAATGTATTTGTCCCTGCTATGCAATGGGGGCATATAGTATATATGGATATCACACAATCTTATCTAAAAGAAGAAAAAATGTTGGTAGATTTTTGTGTATTATTATACATTTTATATTATTTCAAGATCATTAATACTACAAATATTATACAGTAGTATTTTTATGTAAAATAATCATGAAGAATATATCGTTGATAATTTTCTTCTTTTATATCATTTTGCAGCATAGTTTTGTATGTCATAGTTTGTGTGTTTACTTACCGACGCAATAAGCCATACGAAAATTTTCTGTTGGAATGACTTACTGTGTTTGGTACTTTTATGGCTCACTGCACTGCGTCGATGTGCAAGCAAACGAATTGAGCTTATTTTTATACGCCCGTTTTGGATGGCGTGTGCATGCGTGCGTACATGCGTGTGTGCGTGCGTGCGTGCGTGCGTGCGTGCGTGCGTGCGTGCGTGCGTGCGTGATACTTCTTGTCAGGAACAAAACATAAAAACCGTTAGAGGTATTGACATGAAACTTGAAATATAAGCACATGATGATTAGATGATGTGCAGAGCGCAAGAATCCTGTTGGTAGCTCGAAGGTCAAGGTCACAAATTGAGAAACTGTCTGTCACTTTTTGTGTTCACAGCTTATAAACTGTTGACGGTATTGATTTGAAGCTTTGAATATAGGTAGTGGCGATGAGTCAATGTGCAGAGCGCAATGCTGGTCACCTCTGCAAAAACCCCTCATCCCCTCCCCCCCCCCCCCCCACCCAAGCACCGAAATCCCTCCCAAAAAACCCCACCCCCATCTTCATTTGTTTTTCAACAAAAAACAAGACGGTGTAAAGAAACCCCTAACCACAATCCCCAACCCGCCCCCTCCCCAAAAACAAATTATATTGATTTAAAACTTTGAATATTGGTAGGTGGCGATGAGTCAATGTGCAGAGTGCAACACTGGTCACCTCTGCCTAAACCCCTCACCCCACTTAACGCCCGCCCCCCCCCCCCCCCCACCCCAACAAAAAAAAGTATCCCCCCCCCCCCTCTCAATTGTTTTTCAGCAATGTAAAGAAACCTCACCCACTAATTACAATCGCCGGGCATCGTCCAAAAGTTGCCAGCCCTCAAACTTAAGCAATTCTTAGCCAATCTTCACCAAACTTGGTCAGAATGTTTGTGGGCATAATATCTCGGCAAATTTTGATAACCAGACACTCTGGAGTTTGACACTTTTATTGCCAAAATTTGCCAAAATTAGCACTGTGCGCTCTCTAGTTTGGAAAGCCTTTATTCGACCTTTGGTCGGAATGTTTATAGTCATAATATTTTGGTCAAGTTTGATAATTAGCCAGATCGCTTGAGTCACTTTGGAGTTATGGCCCTTTAACTTCTTATCCAATCTCCATCAAACCAGATTGTCCAAGTTATATTGGAGTTATGGCCCTTTATTTGCCCCATAAAGTGTATTCAGTACAATTGAATTTACCACAAACTTTTTACTTGCGTATTGTGTGACATTTTGTAAACGTTAAAGAAACTACAATGTGTTTTTCTCAATCCGACACAAGCTATCATTGAAATTGCATTCATTAAAATCCGGCAAGGAGGTTTTGAGAAGCCGAAACAAACTAACTTTGAGAAAAATAGCCGGAGCGAAACGTGCCGAGGATGTGCACAATTAGGTTTGATAACAATCGCTGCAGGTAAGTTTCATCAAAATACGGCAAGAGGCTATGGAGATGAAGTCTGGACATGAATCTTTATGTACAATATATGTATAAAAATCAAAATGGGTCATTACTCAGTGAAAAATCATCCGACCGGAACATGCTGACGATATGCGTCAATCACTCCTGTGAAGTTTCATTAAAAGACAGCAAGGGGTCTTGGAGATGAATCTTGGACAAGGATCTCCGTGTACACTATAATTTGATTGTATATCGCTCACCTGAATAACATTGACATTTTATCTAAAATTATTTCAAATAGATTAACAAACATCAATGTAATGAAGATTTAAATATTTGACATTTGAATTCTTTGTATTACTCTGACAAGTCCAATGCAACTCAGATGCACGCCGAGCAATTAAGATTTCTATTAACATCCTTGTTCTAGATTTGGTTAAAATTAATCAATAGATAACAATTTCAGACATGGGGTACTCGTATTTGTACTTACTTGAGTACAGTTTTTCCAGTACTCAACTGTACTCAGCCAAACTTACAAGTATAAGTACTCATACTTACTCGAGTACAGAAGCAAAAATAAGTACTTTTCATACTTGATAAATAATTTCTATATAAAAATATATAACAGGAATTTTTAAGTAAGAATACAGAAAAGGGTTAAACGTTTCTTTAATAAATAATTTCTTTAATTTAATCATTAAATAGGGATCATTTTAATACAGAGTACAGGTAGAGAGTAGCAGGTTAAAGAGGTTAAAGCCTGTTTGTTTTTTTTCTTTCATTGTTTGCCCAAAATGTGTCTTTCAAGAAAATTGTTTAGGTCTATTTATGCACTACATACCAAATATACCAAGTGACCCCCACGCCAGGGTCATAGCAGCCTGTGATAAATGTCAGAATATCTTTGTTAAGCATTTGTTACACGCAGCATACGCAGTTGTAAAAAGATAATAAAAGCATACTGCCGCATGACCTCGATAGTTTCTAACAACTGCAACATTAAGCTGATTTAAAAAATCATATTACGCACTGCAGCAGTCATTTTTCAAATATCGACATAAATGCGGCAGTAAGCCATACATATGTTTGGCTTACTGCCGCATATGGCTCAGTGTGTTGTAACAATGCTTCATTTTATCACAACCGTTACAAAAGCATTGCTTTTAAGGTAGACTGACGTTGCAATATATTATTAAATTCTATATGTTTATATCTAGGTTGTTTTGTAATAATTGAACATAACTAATAAAATTATCTCTTAGTGTTTGATAAATAACATTATTGCAAAGTTAGAAGACGCTTATCACCTCAATTTTTTGTAAAAAGTGGTGAAGAAAAATTTAACAAAATAAACAAAATATTCATTCAAGGACTTTTATAGACGGACAGGTAATTTCCATCTCCAGACTAAATGTTGATGAAATAGCACACGAAGGACAAATTATTTGGCAAATTAATCTTTTTTAATTTGCTGTATGTAATCTTAGATGTTTAGATGATCTTTCCGGAGTACTCCAGGGAGGTATTAGTGGTGTGAGTCATATATAGATCCATGATGTAACGTATATTCGCATGCTGTAAATATAAGAATTTATTTTTTTTCTATTTCATTTTCAGGAAATGACGGGTGAGCTTAATTGGAATAAAACTGACATCTCGCTGCTCCTGTCGTGCTTCTTTTATGGCAACTTCTTTACTCAAATCCCAGCTGGACGGTTTGCCGATCGGTACGGAGGAAAACACATCATCACCGTCAGTATGACCATAACGGCAGTGTTATCGCTGCTGACCCCGGTGTGTGCCAGATCCAGCATTTATCTCATGTATGCCATACGCATTGTTATTGGCCTCGCTTTGGTGAGTTGCAGGTTTCTTTCATTAGGAATATAGTGGAATTGACAAGAAGTGTAATCCGTATTCATTGACCACATTTAGGTCGCACATCATTTTTTCATGTACAATGTAGGTTCATACATATTATAACAATAGACCTTTCTGCACCTTTTTGCGGTCAAAAGAGTATAGATCTTACTAATATTTTAAAATCATCAACTGATTATTATCAGTAAAATAGAAATTAATTCAAAGAATTATCAATTAAGATTTTCAGTACTTATTCACCTATATTTTCTTAACTTACTAGTGTATATTATTGTTCATATGTAATAAAATATGTTTAAACCAAAATAGTTTAATACTCTTGCGATACATGACGATACAACTTTGCTTAATGACTCTATATTTAATGTTATATTTAATGTTACTAAAGAACATATAGCTGCTGTCAAATCGAACAATTGAAAAAGTGAGATTTTTTTTAAAGTTCGTTTTATGCCAACAAGCAATTTTATTCTTGTTTACATTTTCGTCAAATATTGGCGAAATTATTATTGATATCACTGCAGCCAGTCCATGATTACGGTATGGGGCATTCGGAACACCTCGCCGATGAGCCTAAGACCGAAAGATGACGGAATTAACCGAGTACGTACGATTGGGAATGCTGGTACTCTTTTTAAAAAATGGCAAGGCAAACTCATAGTGTTTTTGTGTGAATCGCTTACGTTTCCGTTTTCTTAATTTAAGAGGCCATTGGGCGGACACAGAGACTGAACCCGCCACCACTAGCTTGAGCGCTTAACATCGTTCCCAGCGCCGCTAACCATATACATGTAAATGTGTTTGATTTTGTTGTAGGGTACGATTGTGCCTGTCGGAATCTCCATGCTTGGAAGCTGGGCACCACCAGAAGAGAGGGCGTCTATGTTGGCATTAAGTGGTTGTGGTAGGTGAGGAATGGCTCGATGTTTTATATATAGAAGCTATGTTTTATGTGTTGAACGTTCATGAGATATGAACTTACATTTGCCATGTGCAAATTTAATGAATCTGAAGCGGTTCGTTAAAACTTTGGTCATCACATGAAAGTTCATATCTCATGAATGTACACTGTAACAAACGAAGTTCACTTCTTATGTTTATATTTTAATGAGATTGATAAACGCCACCATGTCATGTTTCGCATTTATTTATCACTGATGTACACATATAAAGCATGCGTTGCCTTCGTCCTTCTGTTAAAGTTGATGAATGGAACGGCTAAAGTTACACCTATTGTACACTACCTGTTTTTCTAGACGTCAGAAACATTAATAATGATGACGTGTTTTTTTGACGTTGTAATTAATCGCAAATCTCCCGCAAATTTGTAAAATAATGTATGCTCTAAGCTAAAATCAATTACTATGTATATGAATTCAATTTATAGAAGTTAGCGGAGTTCTATCAGAAGGAGGTAAACTTTTAGACTTATTTATTTTACATCGATTGTTAAGAATTTCTTTATGTTTACAACTAAGTTTTCTTTTGCTAATTCAATGATATATCAAACGTCCATATACATTCCAGGATTCTTTGTTGGAACCATTGTTTCGTATTTAACATCCGGTCTACTCTGCGTTTACGGGTTTGACAATGGATGGGCATCAATATTTTATATACATGGTGAGTTATATTCAAGGACATTTCTCTATACTCTTGCTTAAATTGGGTATATTCACTTATATCAAATGTTTTACATATTAAAATCCCATCCAGTAAAATATGCATTTTGTTTCGGTTACTTATACAGTTCATCGCTCGGTGCCAAAGCTTTATTGTCTGCAGTACGAACCCAGCTCTCCCGATTGGGCCCGTTAAATAGTTATGGTGGGAGAGCCCCCATTCGAGCACGTTGATTGGTCAGTTGCGTCAATTGAATGACGTCAGTAGGACATTGGTTTTCGCAGACTCTGTATAGGTTAAAAGTTTTAAACGGCTTAGTTGTTGATGTACTTTATCGTTTCCGGAACGATTTTATTGGCTAAAGAAGTAGGTCAACATCAACCGACGGTCATGACATTCACTGTAAAATGGAACGTTCTATTTTGAAAATTCTGAGCGATTTCATTGGCTGAGAAAAAAAAACAACATCTTATTCACTAATACATTCATTGTAGTGAGGTTCTTCTCCACTAATGAAACCGTATGCCATAGCTGGCTGCGACTTGAAGAGCTGAAAATGACATTAAACCCAATTAAAGTTAACAAACAAAGAGAAAAAAACTCCGTATTTCTCACTGTCCTATTTGTTTATATAGGGTAGTATAGTATCCACAACAACACCACGTGATAGACAACTATGAGCTGGACTATATTTATATATAGTTTAAATCTATTGGTTTTTCATGTGGGTGGTCTCATAGTACTATTTTCACGGTCTCAAACTGTCGTCTTCTAATGAAAACTCGTTCAATTAACCTTTTAGTATTTAAAAAAGTTTGTTATAAGTTGTCCGTTATTTATTTTTTTCCTTCATATTTATTTGTTTACAACTGCCGTACTTGTTATTTGTTAAACTGTAGGGGGAGGGCCGAATCTAATGTTGGACGAACTTGTGGCCCAACACCATTTCTGTATATATAAATAGAAGTAAAAAATATTTAAACGAAGCCCAATTTTCTATTCGTTTGTCTTCCGTGGCCGAGTGATCGGAGGTGCCGCCTCAATATCACTTACCACTCACCGTTAAGGTCGCAGATTCGAGTACCGCTTGCTCCAAAAACTTTATGTGAGAAAGATTGCCAGTTACTTGCGGCAGAACGGCGGTTCTACTCAGAGTCATTCCGTCAGTAAAACTGAATATGCCATATATAACCTGAACTGTATTGACAATGACTTTAAACCCCGTATTATTTATCATGAGGTGCCTCTAGGTGGTTTTGTAGTCCTATTGCATTGTATATTTTTGTTAAAAGCGCACGGATTTCCATCACATTACTCCATGATAGAATACTTCTATAACATACAGTTCAAATGTATTTGTATTTTCTTACAGATAGTCTCGTCATTCTATTTGTTTAACAGTGGCAAAGGGAATGAAGCCACCCGCCACAATATAGTTTAGTGTATAAAGACTTATTTTATATTATATTCAAATGTATTTGTTTTCCATTTAGGTGGTCTCACAGTTCTATTTGTTTTTATATGGTGGTATGATGCCTACAATAATCCGTCAGAACATCCCCGTATAGACAGGCATGAGTTAGCGTATATACAGACTTCTATTACGCACAAAGCAAAGGTAAAACTCAGTTTTCTAGTTTTATTTTAAGTGGATCTACGATCAAGTTAAAATCAGTTTTAACTAAAGTTCAAGCATCAACTCACTCTTTACATCAGATTCTATGAGCTTATAATCATATGAAGATCTTAATCCTTAAGTGTTATTATCTACTTATGGAAAGCCAACGGAGTCAAAATTACTCTTGTTAATGCTTAACGCTTAATTACAAATGTTCAATAGAATATGTGTAATGTTTAATTCTTTACTCCTATTTCTTATATATAATATTATATATTATAAATGGTAAGCCGGGCCCGATTAGCTCAGTCGGTAACGCGTCTGACTATCAATCCAAGGATCGTGAGTTCAAACCCCCGTCCAGCAACTATTTCCGTGATTATTGATAAATCATTTAGATTGATTGATTGATTGATTGATTGATTGATTGATTGATTGAATATTTATCGTCAGTGCTATGCCATCGAGAGCTAACAGACGATCAGTTAACCTAACCACTGTTTCCTGGGATCCTGAAAGGTTAGCCAATTCTCGAGCACACTCAATCTCCGCAAGTAACTGATATCTTTCCCATTTGAGAGACGAATGCTAATGAGACACAATGTCGTATATCAGTCAACACGGAGACTGTTACCGGGCGGGGATTCGAACTCACGACCCCTGGATTGATATTCAGACGCGTTACCGACTGAATTAATCGGCCTCGGGAAATAAAGTGTGTTTAGAATAAGCTTAATTCATCTAAAGTTACAGTATGTCCCTTTAAAACGCAAACTAAATATTTATCAATATTATTTTAACTAGATGAAAACCCGGTTCCATAACTCCCTAAAAATGTCCAGTCTGTACAACGCCCTCCTATCAAAACTCCTATATCCACTTCCTAAAATCATCCAAAGACTTAGATGATATTATGTAATTATTTCGCCGCCTGAAACCCCTCCCCAAAAGATTGAAAATTTGCCTATAATTTTCATCTCCTATGATCTAAAACCCCAGATCCGTCCCTGAGCACTTAATTTTAAACATAATAAGTGTGTATAATACCAGATCGTCTTGCACACTGATATTAAGTAGTACAAACGTACTATATATAGCTTAAGTACATTTATAGGCAATATTGATCTTAATTTTAGATTATTCTTGTTACATGAAAAAATTGATGTTTACGATGATCGGAAGGTTTGTCCGTTCATTAATTCTCTCATCCATTCATTCAATCAATCAAGCAAGATCCGCTCTTAACAGTATAGCTTGATTATTTTATTGAGCATTGGATGATTGACCTGTTCAAATGAGGTTTTTTTTCGGTGAATACATACTTTATCAAGCATTAGCATATATAGATGGGCATTTACATGTCGGTTCTCCGCCGACATGCTATAAAACAGTAGCTCTCGTGTCATGACAATACAACAAATAAAGGGCAACAATACGACATACCCGCTAAAAACTCAACGCATTACTCTAAACGTCGAGTTGTCCTAAAGAATGTTTTCTTATCTTCGCCACGCCAACACGAAAAAATTCGACAATGGTAGGAATCAGCCACCTTACTACACGGCAGTATTTGAAAGTTATTTCTTCACTTTTCAGAAGCCGTCCAAAGACATACCTTGGAAGAGAATGCTTACGTGTAAAGCTCTGTGGGCGTCAATAACTGCTCAGTTTGCCTTCAACTACAGCTTCACTACCGTACTTATCAACTTACCTTTGTTTATGAAAGACGTTCTTAAATTCGATGTAATGGAGGTAAGAAGAATCTTATCTCACTAAGAGTATGATTTAATGATACGAACATTAGGTGTGAGACCAACATTGAGTTTTGTTCTTTATTCTATAGTAAATAAAAAAATGTTTGAAGGCTGTCATTCATATAGAAACCAAATGAAAGAAGTGAAATTAACATTTTATTGTTTGTCAACCTCTGCACTACCAAACTATGATGGGAAAAGTAGGGATCATGTGTCATATAAGAGTTTTTTTTCTGTTCAGTGTGTACACTGCTGACAAAGTGAAAGTAAACTTCCGAATTTACGTAAACCCCAATTTCTAAGCATCCTTTTTTATTTGTCTAAATTCACAATTCAAACATGACAGTGCTTTCAAAATGTTCAAAATTCATCAAAAATGCCATTCAAATAAAAAAACGAGCCTTAGAATAAGGAAAATGCACTTTTGAAGAAGAAGAAACAATGCATATTTATAACCGCCATTGTGTGACTACCCAACGGACGAATTTTCTGTTTTCAATGATGGTACTATGCCATTAAAGGGAATTTATAAGAATTGTTCCAACTTTTTAACTGATCTTTAGAAATAAACACAATGGTATTAGTAGCATTTTAACCAAAAAACATAATCATACAAAATCGTACAAAATTGTATTAAAATTAAAACAACCTAAAAGAGACGATAACTCTAAAGAACTAGAACTTGTGATACATTTCGCAGTTGTTCCCCTTGAACAACGAAGTTTAATCGTAACATACTAACCCATGACGAATAGTGATTAAATATTGACTTGAAAACAGATAGTACACTGGCAGATTTAGATGGGGAAGACAGATTTGGCGCCCTCGACCTTTCTGATTTTTTCAGTGAAAATGATGGAAATATATACTTCTGAACCCATTTGGAATTTGGAATCCCTCCGAAATTTATAAAAATCCGCTTTTTTTCCACCTGACTGAAAATCATGGATTCACATATTATGTAATCGTTTATCTATAATCGCAGTTATTGTGGGTAAGCATTTACCTGGCACGCATTAATATTCCATGTATACCCGTATATTAATGTTCGGTGTTTAAAAACTGATATTACTGTTGGAGAAAGCGTTTAAACGCTCGGACATATTGGCGAAGATTAATGATTGCCAGGTAAATACTTACACACAATACATGTTTTACATAACTATGTTGTGTGTCGTTTTCTTTTCCAGAATGGTTTATTTTCTGCTTTGCCCTACGTGTTTAACATGATCTCCATATTAGTGTCGGCGAAGGTCGCGACCTTACTGAGTATCAAGAGCTCCCTCGGACACCTGGCTACCCGGCGTTTGTTTACTGTTATAAGTAAGTGTTTTACTTAATGTGTGCATCTTGCATTTATCATACTATAAAAATGCACGGTTCCGATTGTGTTGTTCTCATTTGTGCATATAACGAATGCAATCAAAAACGATTTAAACAATTACCTATGCCTACCTACGATACCGCAAATCCAATTATGGCTAACCAATTCAGGCGTTAGCCCATTATTGAGTTTTGTTCTTTATTTTATTGTTAATAAAAAAAGTTCGCATGCTTGTCATTTATAGAGAGACCCAAATGATAGAAGCGATACTTACATTTTATTGTTTACCAACCTCTGCGCTACCACAATATGATGAGAAAAGTAGAGGTCATGTTTCATCCAAGCGATTTTTTTTCTGTTCAGTGTGTACACTGTTGACAAAGTGAAAGTAGACTTCCGAAATTATGTATTCATATCCCAATATCACAGCTTCATTTTTATTCCTAAATTCACAATTCAAAAATGACAATGCTTTCAAAATGTTCAAAATGCATCGGCTGCAATGTCTAGCTATGACCCTTGTTATGTCGTTTGAAGTAACCTGTTGTTGTTTTTTTATTGGCCAATAGATAGCATATTGTGTAGACTGGCATATTCCTCCCTGCTAAAAATAGTAACATCAATTGGCACAATTAGTCTGACGCGAGAACCACTATCGCCCCGCCCAATGATCACGTGACATAGTGTGTCCAAGTTGAAGAGGCATCACCTATAAGTTTGATATTCTAGGATAACAGATTTAACACTGCTATCATATAAATAAAGCTATTTTATGAACTTTTTGTTCAGAAACATGTTCTTATCTTCTTCTGTAATGCGTGTTTTACAGTCAGAATGTGAAGTGTTGTTGTCTATTAAATCGCGTCCCGGTCTATATGCTACAACAACAACTATCCTAAATCCGATAATTCCCGAGCGATAACAACAAATCATCTGATTTCCGGTAATAATCGAAGTGCGTTCCGTAACTATCCGGAGTTGGTATCATCAAAATCAATATCAATCACGAATACAATTATTTTTAGACGACCTTTTTAAACACTTATTTCTAGAAAGCAACTCGATTATAGACTTGTTTGATTGACAATCCGCGTCAGGTCATTTACTATTCCAGCAAAGGTCAGTTGTTCATGACCGGCGTGTTTATATCCAGAGATTGATACATAACGGTGATGCTTCTTTGTTTTACAGATTTAGTTGGATTCGCAGTGTGTCTCGTAGTGTCTGGTCAGATGACGTGTGAATTTCGCCACCTGGCGGTTGTATTATTGTGCTTATTTTGTGTGTTTTCCGGTGTCTCCTACGGCGGATGGTTCACCAACCATACAGAATATGCAGGGCAGTAAGTGTGTCAAGTTTTGCATATAATTACTGAGCAAAATCAGTGTTTTTATATTCTTTACAGATATTCTTGTTTATAAATTTATCTCGAAATATTCCTTTGTATGACCAATACATGTAACGAAGCATATGCGGATTGTATGTCTTGCTCAAGGGCACTACAGATAGCCCTGGCGGAGGATCAGACTCACGACCCACCGATCCTGTGCCAGATGCTCTACAATTAGACCACGTGCTACACTTTTAAAGAAACCACTTGTGTTGAAATTAAATGTTTCTGTTTTGCTTGTTTATTTTGTTCGCCTATTTTCAAAATTATATCAGTTTTAAATAACGGCGCAGCTTATAATATTCCTTGGATCCGCTAGGCAGTTAATTTGTACTACTTGTAGAACACACCTCTGCAAAGTCTTTGACCTCTTCCATACATATACAAAAGAAAGGAGATTCGTCGCCTCGCAACAAATTGCATGACCATTCATCACAGAAACTGTGGCCGAGCGGTGATTCGAACCCACGAACCTGGGATTGACAGTCGGACGCATTACCGACAGAGCCAGCCGGAACCGGATAAAACAGAAGTTACATGGAAAGATATAACATGCAATTTAAATCTAAAAAAATATAAATATGGAAAGTTCTTGTAATTTGTTTTTGATAAATGAAAATGTATTGTGATTATTGTATGAAAGAACACACAAACATTAAAGTGAAACTCGTGGTCCAGTGGTAGAGCTTCTGGTCTCAAATCGGAGGTGTCCTGGAGCAATAGTCGGTGTCCTTAAGCAAAACACGTTATCCGCATATGCTTCGTACCGGTTGTATATAATTTTGAGTGTGATTTGTAAGTTGTAAGCAGTTGTTTTGCAATTAATGTAAAATAATAATTTTAAAACAAAAATGTTTGCGGCAAAATCTATAAGAACTTGCCATGATCAGTAGAAATATCTGATTAAAATTTTTGTTTTTTTTAATGGCGGCGTGGTCTAGTGGTTGAGCGTCCGCCTCGCATGCGGAAGGTCGTGGGTTCAATCCCTGACCGGGTCATACCAAAGACTTTAAAATGGTACTAGAAGCTTCCTCGCTTGACGCTCAGCATTTAGAGGAGAGTTCTAGGTCTGGCTGGCCCGGTGTCAGTATAATGTGACTGGGTGGGGTATCATACCATGTGTCTGCGGCATGATACTCCAGTGTGACAGCGCTTAGAATACTGTCTCAAGTAGACACCGTCGCGATATGACTGAAAAAATGTTGAAAGCGACGCTAAACATCATACAACATCGAATGGTTTTTAACGCAATTTCAACACATTTCAGGTTATACATGTATATGGCATATCCAGTTTAACTGGTGGAGAAAAACCTTAAGAAAACAAATATATTAAAGAAGTAAAAGATCCAATAATTACAATTTTCAGATAGCAATAATGCATTTACTTATAAAGTGGTCCTCAACCACACTACAAGCGGACCAGTAGCATGGCGGATATAGTATTGGCCGCTCACACAAGAGGTTGCGGGTTCGGCCCAACTGCTTGACCAGCTGTTTCTAAAAACAACACTTAGTGTTGGTTCTACCCAAGAACGAAGATTCGAGAGCTTTACATATACTCTCTGGACCTAAAGTCATCAGTATTGTGTATCTTAGATTTAGACTCTGACGCAAATTTTAAAAAATGTAAGAATCAATAATATGTGTTTAATAAGCTTATGCAAATTGTAAAAAAAAATGATTACAAATACAGCGTTTTAGACTGACATACCGAAGTAATTTAAAAATATCTATTTTTCTTTTTAAAAAAAATAAGTTTTCAGGTTTGTTCTTATAGTTATTGTTATATATTTTAGTAAATTATATTATTATTTTTCCTGAAAAGTTCGTATTTTGTTAATTTGCCATTTTGAACGGATTTCATTTACTCGCAGAAACAATCAGTTTTAATGACTAGATGAAAAGAAAATGTTACAGGATCACACTTATTACCCATAATGCTATCTATACAATGTTTTACAAAGATGTAAGATTTTGAGTCCTAGTTCGTTTCTCAGACTCAAATTATTGATGAATTTGGGCCTTGAGCTTTCATCGCAATGCAGCTAAAATAAATGAGTATTAACTAAACACGCTACAGTGATGACATGATTATAATTTCCAGATATTCCGGGACGGTGTTTGGTATCACAAATGCAGGAGGTATAATCGCTGCGATATTAGCGTCAATGATTGCTGGGATGTTGACGCCAAACGTAAGTTATATCGAACCCCGTTGTTGGTGTCGTCGTCGTCGTTGTTGTCGATAATATCGAACACCGTTGTTGTTGTTGTTGTTGTTGTCGTCGTCGTCGTCGTCGTCGTCGTCGTCGTCCTCCTCCTCCTCCTCCTCCTCCTCGTCCTCGTCGTTGTTGTCGCTAATATCGAACTCCGTTGTTGTTGTTGTCGTCGTCGTCGTTGTTGTCGTTGTCGTTGTGCCGTCATCGCCGTCGTGTAGACAGGGAAATGGAATACTTTTGCATGAAAATAGCTTGAATTGTTTGCTTTTGTGGTTACCTTATCATTCTAAAATTGAAGTTTTATTTGAATATATGACATAATGCATTTTTATTTGCTGATGTGTTGTTGCTTTTTTTTATTTATTAACTTTTTAGTTGTAATTATGCATAAAAAGTAAGCCTAAAATCGTCCTCCTTTTTGGTGTCAACAATATTTTATGTTGATACGCCGTAACTCTAATTCATTAATTCGTTCGTGTCCATACGTCCGTCCATTAGACCGTTACTTCGTTTGTTCGTGTATCATTCATGTATTCATTCATTCGTCAGTGCGTCCGTCCGTTCGGTTCATCCGCCTGTCCAATCACCATTTGTTTATTTATTTATTTATTTATTTATTTATTTCTTTGTTTGTTTGTTCGTTCGTTCGTTCGTTCGTTCGTTCGTTCGTTCGTTCGTTCGTTCGTTCGTTCGTTCGTTCGTTCGTTCGTTCGTTCGTTCGTTCGTTTATTTATTTATTTATTTATTTATTTATTTATTTATTTATTTATTTATTTATTCATTCATTCATTCATTCATTCATTCATTCATTCATTCATTCATTCATTCATTCATTCATTCATTTATTAATTTATCCATATACCCATGCATTCATTCATTCATTTATTTATCCATTCATTCAAGTTTGTTCTTCCGTTCGTTTTTCGCCTTCGCTAATTTATTCATTTGTTTCTAATTCTTTTTCTCTTATTTTATCTGCATTTATCAATTTATATTTAAGGGTATACAAGCGGAATGGAAAGTCGTTTTCTATATTGCGGCTGGGATTGATCTGTTCGGCACCATTGTGTATACGACGTGTTCTTCCGTGCAGTTACAGCCGTGGGCTGGTAACGGGGTGGTGGACATTTTGGTTGTTTCTGGAAGTGCCAAGGAAAAGGAAGCTCTCAATCCAATCAACGAACAAAATGGAGTTGTATGACCCGCAAAAACTAATTATTTATAATCATTATTTACATCAATGACAGCTCTGACGAGTTCTTCAACCGGCTATATAGGACCAGAGTTATGGTCCTTGGTTGGTGGAAAATACGGGGGGTTACCTCGCAAGCGCTGTACCACGTTCAGTTGTTATTTGATTGTGAAAAAAACGTGTTCAGAATGTTTATGCCTATGGTTTGATGGAATTTTGTGTATATGTACCTAAAATTGAAAGGAAGCTTGGTGTCGTGTTTTAGGTATATCGGACGAGTTCTTTAACCGTTTTTATCGAACCAGATAGAGTTATGGCCCTTGGTTGGTGGAAAATTGTGGGGGTTTGTCTCGTAAGCGCTGTTGATATCTGATTGTGGATAAACTTGTTCAGAATAATAACGTCTATGAACGCTTTTAGATACTTTGAATATCTTGATTGTTGAAATACATGGATTACACATAAATATTGACGTCATTATGTTTTGTTTGTTGATGGTTTTTTTTATTTATTTATTTTTTGTTGTATTTGTTTAATTTCATACGGTTATTACATATAAATATAATAGTCGATAAGTGTTCGTATTGTTAACTTTTATCATCGAGGCAACATGTAACTTTTATATAATAGGAGAATTTTAAACGAGAACTCATATATGTGTTAAAGTCTCACTTAAGAATTACCTCCCTTACATGACGGTAGTAAGAGAATTACGCTCAAGAAATAACAGCTACGTTAATCGGTTGGATATTGTTTTTGTTGAAAATTCCTAAAATTGTCATAAATCTTTGTATGTATGAGAACATTGGACTATTTTCAAGATTTCTGCCAAGTTTGGACGACATTGGGTACTGTTTGATGAAGCTATAACAATTTAAAGATGCGTAGTGATACACTGCACAACATATGAGCAGAATTGTCAAAAATGAAGGGGTGTCATTAAACCATCAGAATTGTGAAAAAGCAACCTTGACAACCCCATGATTTATTTTTTGCATAATTGGACCAACAGCGGACTATTTATAGGAACAAAGCACTTTTAGAACCATTGATAAGGGTCCAGTGTTCTAGAAGAGCATTTCGCTATATGTAGCACAGTGCAAAATTAACTGTTACCTGCGACGTTTAGACCACGTGGTGTAGGGGTGGAGTTTGTGATACTTACCAGTGACATTTTTTTGGTCTTGCTTTCTTGTCTTTGTATTATTTTTCATTATAATTACAATGTATATGATGTTACATTCACTCTTCTGTAATAGAGAATTAAAAGAGTAAACTAGTATTACTACTAGCAGAAGTAGTAGTTGTATCTGCTGACGAGTTTACATACATTTAACAACGGATAAGCACAGATATAAGCTTCTGTTATTCACAACACTTATATAAGTAATATGGTGTATTTACCTCTTGTCAGGTCAACCCTATGAACTTTGAACTACAAGAGCGGAAGTTATGGATATCATTTTTTTACAGAACGGAGCGGAACATTTTTTATTTTGCAATATAGTATAGTGTACAACATAAATCGAATTAGGTGATCACACATTACATAATATTGCTGGTACAAATACACAATAAATGATGGATATAATTTCGGAAACCAGTATATAAAGATTTGGTTGTAATACTTATATGTCATGTTAGTAGTATTACAAACACTGTAATACTTTTGTATCTAAATATGAGAGGTGTTTAAGTTTGCACGACTGCCTAACAGAGAAAACTGTTGAAAAGTACGCTTCAAACACCAAAACCTTTGTTTAAAAAATAGATGACAATAATTGATAAAGATATAAAAAAATGGCGTTCAATTCACTACGACATGCGACTGAACATTTGTAAAAATACTGCCCGATTAAAACAATAAGTTTAGTGAGAACTCGTTGCAAATGGTATAGTAATAGCATAAGACTGTAGTACGTACCCAGCTTTTCCAACTGGGTCCGTTAAATAGCAATGTTGGGAAAGCCGTATTTGAGCACGTTGATTGGTCAGTTGCTTCAACTGAAAGTTTGAATGACGTCACAGTTAAGTAAGCGTTAAATTGCTATAAATAGAAAAGGCATATGATTCAAAGTTTTTTCATTGGGGGTGGGGGAGGTTAATAGGAGAGTCGGGAGATATCAGGTTCTTGGATAGACTATAATATCATACGCGATGATTTAAGTCCCTTGATTTATAACAAATGCACGGTCTGCTCTCTTCCTTTGTCACAATGTGTGAGCGTACAGTCAACAAAAGCGTAAGTTGGGGAGCTTTACCGTGATAATTTTCTGCAAGTTGCTTTAGAAAAAAAACGTGTAAAATACATTGCTTAAATATATGAAATATACTTGACAGAAAATAATGACTTTAATTAAGTTTGTTTATATCAAAATAAATTTACAAATATGTGTTAGGCTTAAAACCGAGACAAGTTCAAGATACTAATCACTATGGTATTGCGACCCAGATTTCGAGGATTTTGTGACATTTAAATGGCAGAACACGTTTATTTATATGATTAATTAATAATAATGGTATTTTTTAGAAAAATAAAATATCCCTTAATAGGGCATGACTGTACATGTATTTGTTTTTGCCAATATGTTGTTTAAAATTGAAATACGCATATTTATAATTGAACTATTCACTTCATGACTGTACGACTGTCCTACAATGTTATACTTAGCACAATTGTTTCGCTGACAATCATTAATGTACAGATAAAGATACCGTTAAACCAGGATTATTTTGTTGTTGTTTTTTCAAACAAGTAAAAACATAAGAGTCAGACATCTTTTTTATTAACATTTTTTAGCTTCATGTTTATGCCCTCAAGGGTTAACAGACTAAAACTTTACCTACCACTGTTGCCTGGTATCTTCGAAGCTTAACCAGTACTCGAGTACACCCATACCAGCAAATGACCAATAACTTTCCCACCTGAATCAGCGGTGAGAGACGAGTGACAAAGAGAATTATATCAATTTTTACGGAGACTGTGGCCGGGCAGAGATTCGAACTCACGAATTGATGATCAGACACGCTACCGACTGAGCTAACCGGGCCCGACACAACGCATTTATGACAACAATTCTTCAAGTATCACATTTTAGTATTGATTTTATTTATTTTTGAACTTTCCGGAGTAGTTGACAACGGCGAATGTGTTGATTAAAAACAAAATTATTCCGCTTAGAAACTTAACAGAAATTTGCAAAGAAATTTTTCAAAGAATGTATTATCTCTCTACGCTTAAACATAATAAATAAATATATGAATATACGGTATGACATAAGACATTACCCTGCCAGTGACACAATGCTAATAACCAAACGCATAACTGTCGGCCAAACCTTGTTATTTTATCCACAGGGCTATGAGGGCATAAACGAGTAACACTTTGTCAAAAATAATATGCAGCAATGGTAAAATAAGTTCAAACCAATATAAGATAACAAGTAATATGGGTGTATATGGAGAGTGAGGAGATACCCATTGTATATAAACTGATATGTTCGTATGATTAAATACTTGACTTAAATTGTTTAATCTGATAACATTATAGTTAAATATCTATATAATTCATTACTTATTGATTGTAATAAAGGTGGTAAGAATTGGGTAAAAAAAATATCAAAACCCCACTGGAAGATAATGGAGTTTCGTATATATGTGAAGTACTATTGATGCTAATTTGTTAAACTTCGATACTGTTTTTAAAGAGAGAGTTCTAGATAATCTTAAACAAAAATGGTTTAATGAAATCGAAAACAGCCGTTCACTATGCATTTATGAAATGTTAAAAACTACTATTTAAATAATATGCTTCCAAGAATATTAAGAATTCCTATGTCAAGATTGAGATTATCAGTCACATCAGTTAAAAGTTGAAACCGGTCGTTATGCGCCGAACAGAATTGAACGCACCTTGCGTTATTGCACTCTGTGTAACTTTAAAGACGTAGAAGACGTAGAAGACGAATATCAGTTTGTGTTAATATGTCCTATTTATCAGAATATCCGTAAAAGTATTTAATCACATTATTATAAACTGACAAGTATGTTAAAAATCATTGAGTTAATACTCGTAATTATTGTAAAGTTTTCTTCCACCAATAGAAGACCGCAGCGTGGTCTAGTGATAGAGCGTCCGCCTCGCACGCGGAAGGTCGTGGGTTCGATCCCCGGCCGGGTCATACCAAAGACTTTAAAAATGGTACTAAAAGCTTCCTCGCTTGGCGCTCAGTATTAAGAGGACAGTTCTAGGTCTGGTCGGCCCGGTGTCAGTATAATGTGACTGGTTGGGGTATCATGCCATGTGTCTGCGGCATGAAATTCCAGTGTGACAGCGCTCAGAATACTGGGTCAAGTAGAAACCGTCGTGATATGACTGAAAAATTGTTGAAAGCGACGCTAAACACCATACAACAACAACAACAACAAAATCCACTCATAGAACTGGACATGTCAAATATACCCTAAAATATGTTGAAAATGGCTTTAAAATCCATTATAAAAATGGTGTAACCATTCTATATTGGCTAAATATATTTCCATGGTTACTGTTTTAAATTTAGGAATGTTGTTTCTTACATCTTGCTAATATTCAATCATAAAAAGTAACGTATTTAATAAATCGTGTTTGTATTCCAAGTAACGGTACTATATTATTATATTATTTATATATACGGCGTTTTCAAAATGAGCAATCTGAACACTTCCTGCACTGTTTTCCACTCTGTCAGTTAATATAAACTTAATTCACCCATTGCTGATACGCGGTGAATTAATGCTTTTAATATTAGAGGTGTCCAAAATCTATATGAAGTAAAGGGTTAATGTAGACTGTATATATAGATTCTATATACTAAAGTTTAACCTGACACGTCTAATATAGGTAATCATGGTTCTTTATATCTAAACCCGTCTTATATTTTATGTCTATAATAAGACACATTGTAAAATGTATATTTTTAATGTGAAAACAAACTGTACAGGAGCGTACACATACATAACTGAATTATAGAATCGGTGTAAAATAAACAAGTTTAAAACAGACATTTCATAAAGTGTAGGCTATATCATGAAATGAAAATCTGAATGATAGTTTAGTATGTTGAAATGTTTATATATAGATCTAGCACCTTTTAATAATTTTAGTTTCTTATCGTCACTCCATTTTGCGAGACAATTTATTCGCACAAATGTTGCAGTAAACACCTTCGTTGTTCATGTTTAGTATTGGTAATAAACATTTATATTGTTCGATACTCGTTTGTGAGCCTAAACTTCTATAAGTTTAGCCCGTTAAGTTGAAAAGCAAAAATAAAACACGAGTGTTGTCGTTTTTAGCCATAGGCGCGGCCATATTGTTCGGCTTTGCTACTTTTAAGACTCCCATTGAAGAGTATTCATTTTGAAAACGCCGTTTTGATTGGACGTTGTTATTCTATTCTGTTCAAATAAAACGACGTGAAACTGGCGTAATTTCCCACGGGTGATACATGGAGAGAATCGAAATTGTCACCCGATGATATCCGACGATAATATATATGTTAAATGTCCCGTGTAAACCGGCTTGAGAATTACATGTCTGTATTTTTGGCAACGAATAGCCGCCATAGAATATGTTCATATCGGTTGTATTTCTCAAAAACAGCGAAATGAGCTCAAAGAATCAATAAGATATTAAGATAAAAGATATTTCCAGTGCTATTTTACAACATAACTTAATACAAATCGATGGCCAAACTAAATTATTCATAAGTAATTATGTACAGTTAATTTAAAGTTTGTTGGGTTTTTCTTTTACATATGAAAAGAATCTACACCGTCAAGAGCGTAGCTAGCTTAAAATTTATGTGCAGGCCAAAATGCCCCCCCCCCCCCCCCCCCCCCCCCCCCCCCCCCCCCCCCCCCCCCCCCCCCCCCCCCCCCCCTCAGAATGGCTCTGGTGCGTTTTGATGTATATTTCAAGCCTAATTAAACACCTTTTGAACATACTTTATTTTTTTAATTTGTTAATATAAAAATTGATTCTGAAATTTATGTGCAGGCCCGGACCTTTGTACAGTTTAGGTAGAGCTCTACACTACTGACCGTAGAGGTCTTTTGTAGATATATACGTCCTTGGCCGTATTACGAATGTACGGGTACACCGTTTCCCTCCTGAATCACTCTTTTGCTATAATACATACGCATACACCGTGACGCATTTACTAGTATACACCGTCACACTGCGCCCACCATCGGATATATGACTAAACGCCAGTGTAACATAACTACGCGACTGTACAGGGAACAGCGGATACGTAAATATAATGGAAAAGGGTAGATATGCGTTTATAATTATTTGGTATTGTCAAATTTGTGTTCGGTAGTTTGATTATCAGCTGTTTGGTACATGATGTACGTGTGTACACACGCCTGTGTTTTTGGAGGATATAGCCTAATGGTTAAACATAGCTTATGTGTATTGTTTTATTTGACACTATGTAAGGTGCATGTATTGTTTGATACATTAGGAACATTTACTAACCCCCTTACTCACTGATTGAATCACTTGGTCACTCAATCATTTGATCACTCAATCATTTAATCACTCAATCACTTACTTCACATTCTTCACACACACACACTCCTCTACCTCCCCCTTATGTCTCTCTCTTCTCTTCTCTCTCTTCTCTCTCTTCTCTCTCTCTCTTTTCTCTCTCTTCTCTCTCTTCTCTCTCTCTCTCTCTCTCTCTCTCTCTTCTCTCTCTCTCTCTCTCTCTCTCTCTCTCTCTCTCTCTCTTCTCTCTCTCTCTCTCTCTCTCTCTCTCTCTCTGACTTCTTTTCGCCGCCGAGTCTCTTTATCTTCATTTTCTCTCTCTCTAATTCTCTCTCACACTCTCCCTCTTTCTTTTTCTCTCTCTTCTCTCTCTTCTCTCTCTCTCTCTCTCTCTCTCTCTCTTCTTTTCGCCTCCGAGTCTCTCTCTCTCTCTCTTCATTTTCTCTCCTCCCTCTCTCTAATTCTCTCTCTCCTTCTCCCTCTCTCTCTCTCTCTTTCGCAGATTCTCTCTTTATACATTTGTTTTAACATGAATTATATAAATTTTCCATTAATGTTAGTTTGCTTTTAAATCTTGTTCATAGGGCACACTGTGTACCCTATTTCATAAATAATTTAGATAAGTGTATCATATTGAATTATTAAACCGACTTAAATGAACTAGCACTTAACACAATGTACACATTTGCAATATGTTAAATGGGTAAAACTAAGACCGTCGACGAACGGTATTAACAGATGACCCGGAGAGTGTGCATTACGTTGACAAAAATGGTGTAAACACTTAATAAAAGAAAACTAAAGAAGCTAAATATAGGTTTGGTTACAACTCTTTATTTAAAGTTGTTATGTAGGTCATTGCAAACAGTTAAATCTTTTTTTATGCTGAGCTGTTTTTACATTCAATTTAACAAATATTACACACGCAATTTAATGACAAAAAAACAGCCTATATAACTTGATATGTATATATATGAACTATCATAAAATCTAACGATACATAACACCGCGTAATTAACAATCCGAGCGTTTCAACGAATAGCACAGAATAAATGTCCAGGCGTAGCCGGGTTGAATTGATCAATCAAAGTTTGTTTGGTCAGTGGCGTGTTAATTAACGAGAGAGCGAGATATAGTGCGAAAAGTTCAGTTCTAGAGGATTACGCGTGCTGGTCACTTCGCAAAATTTATGTCCACAAATTTGAATAAAGTTCAATATTGTATATATGGGTTGTAAAATCAAAATGTTGTATAAGTGGATTATTACATTCAGTTTCTGTAACATACATTATATTGATGTTTCTCAAGAATAACAATGACAGTTTACCATTTTGCCTCCAGAGAAAATACTGCATGCTTGTAAACTACAGCTAATTTTAACCATATAACATGGTTTTGTGGGCTGAGCGGCGGGTTTTTCGACGAAATAGGAGTTATTCAATTTTATTCATCGCTTTTCTGATATACAAATCGATATAGACAGCTTAACATGTCAGCTATTAATCAGATTTAAGCATGAATTATGTTATATAATAGTTCTTAAAAGTAAGCCATCTCCCAGCATTAGCTGATAAAGTCGTCTATTTGCCATAATAGTTGTTATTTATGTTGTCTGGTTAAGGAGAGACTAGATTATCCTGACCGAACAAAATATTTCAATATCCGCCGGGGTCAATAACTGTTACCAGTACTGTGTTACAGTGGCTTATTTTATATCTTTGTTCAAGTAAATACAAGATAGTGTGTCATTGTCAGCTTGTCTGAGAAAAATGGTACCATGAGTGTTTGGTGTTGATAGCGGTCACAAATACAATACAATACAATACAATACAATACAATACAATACAATACAATACAATACAATACAATACAATACAATACAATACAATACAATACAATACAATACAATACAATACAATACGCATACCGTACCGTACCGTATCGTAGCGAACCGTACCGTATACAAATACAATACAATATACAAATACAAATACAATATACAATATACAATATACAATACAACATACAACATACAAATACAGATACAAATACACTACTTGTACAGTACAAATAAACTTCTTTACTTATACAATACAAATACACTACAATACTTGTACAATACAAATACACTATACTACTTATACAATACAAATACACTACTCGTACAATACAAATACACTACACTACTTGTACAATACAAATACACTACTTGTACCAATACACTACACTACTTGTACAATACAAATACAATACACTACTTGTACAATACAAATACACTACTTGTAAAATACACTACACTACTTGTAAAATTCAAATACACTACTCATACAATACAAATACACTACACTACTCGTACAATACAAATACACTACACTACTTGTAAAATACAAATACACTACTCTACTCGTACAATACAAATACACTACACTACTTGTAAAATACAAAAACACTACCCGTACAATACAAATACAATACACAACTTGTACAATACAAATTCACTTCCCGTACAATACAAATACACTAAACTTCTTTTCCAATACAAACACACTACTCGTACAATACAAATACACTACTCGTACAATACAAATACACTACCCGTACAATACAAATATACTACTCGTACAATACAGATACACTACACTAATTATACAATACAAATACACGAATCGTACAATACAAATACACTACACTACTTGTAAAATACAAATACACTACCCATACAATAAAATACATTACACTACTTGTACAATAAAAATAAGGGAATCTTACAAAACAAATATACTGCACTACTTGTAAAATACAAATACACTACCCATACAATACAAATACACTACACTACTTTGACAATACAAATACACTTCCCGTACAATACAAATACACTACCAGTACAATGCAAATACACTACTCGTACAATACAAATAAACTACACTACTTGTAAAATACAAACACACTACCCATACAATACAAATACACTACCCGTACAATACAAATACACTACTTGTAAAATACAAATACACTACCCGTACAATACAAATACACTTCACTACTTGTGCAATACAAATACACTTCCCGTATAATACAAATACACAACCCGTACAATACAAATACACTACTCGTACAATACAAATACAGTACACTACTTGTACAATACAAATACACTGAACTACTTGTAAAATACAAATACACTTCCCGTATAATACAAATACACTACACTACTTGTACAATACAAATACACTTCCCATACAATACAAATACACTACCAGTTCAATACAAATACACTACTCGTACAATACAAATACACTACACTACTTGTAAAATACAAATACACTACCCGTATAATACATATACACTACCAATACAATACAAATACACTACCCGTACAATACAATTATCTACACGACTTATACAATACAAATACACTACTCGTAGTACAATACAAATACACTACACTACTCGTACAATACAAATACATAACCCGTACAATACAAATACGCTACACTACTTATACAAAACAAATACACTACAATACTTGTACAAATACACTACACTACTTGTAAAATACAAATACACTACCAGTACAATACAAAATGCACTACACTACTCGTACAATACAAATACACTACACTACTTGTACAAATACAAATACACTACATTACTCGTACATTTCAAATACACTACACCACTTGTAAAGTACAAATACACTACCCGTACAATACAAATACACTACACTACCCGTACAATACAACAACACTACACTACTCGTACAATACAAATACACTACACTACTTGTAAAATACTAATACACTACCCGTACAATACAAATAAACTACCCGTACAATACAAATACACTACACTATTTGTACAATACAAATACACTACTTGTACAAATACACTACTCGTAAAATACAAATACATTACTTGATACAAATACACTACAAATACCTTTATTCAGCAATTAAACATAATTATAACATGTTTATATATCCTACGCAGATACATTAAATATGAATGTAGTGATACTATGAACAATTAAACCTAATATTAATTATATATATCAAACCAACACAAATTAGATTTACCAAGAAGCCAAAAAATTATTTCATTTATGTTTGTATTTACTTTTATTTCTGGTGTAAAAAAGGTGATATTTTCTTAAATCTTTACACACATAAAGTGTTTTATGTTTGTGTTACAATTGGTCAGTAAACCAAATAGTACATATATAAACCGAAAACGCTTCTTTAAAATCTGACGTTAAAATTTTAAGATCTGAAATGAAAGATATGTCTGATAGAATTAATTCTAATCTAGAAACAACAAGGTTTGATCGTGAGATTAATAAAGTGTCACTTTTAATGAATAACATAAACGATGGTGGCGTTTGTAGCAGACAACTCAAAGTGTGTCGACCTGCGATCCTGTAAATGGTGCTATAAACCTTGACAATGTTGCAACACCATACAGTCCAGTAGAAGTAACCAAGGAACATAATGGGGATGTAAATGATACACATGAACCGCGTGATCATTTAAAGGGAGACTCTTTTAGAGAGATAAACCTTTACAAACTATAACCGAAATCTACAATTGATAACGTTTATTCACAACAGACAAACGCTTCAATTTTAGAGACAGGTGCACATATACCAGTGGTGTGTAATACGTACACACATAGTGACGGTATAGGAATCAAACGATGGATGCTGACAGATATCCCAGTACTGATGCACAGTATGGTACAACTCATCCACGTAATCGAGTATCTAACGTGGCAGAGACAGAAGACGGGGAGGAGGATTTTACCATGTATGTGCGACGTAAAGTACGACTACACCACGTAGGGGGGTTAAATCAAATATAACTGAACGAAAGCTTATAAATTATGTTGAAAACAGAGGTGTAACAGTTACATAGGTTACGATTTTTCCGATAAAGAACATTAATCGTGTTACAATACGACTGAACATCGAAGAAGACGACAACTCGTGTAGAGTAATAGAAGATTGGTTTTGGCCGAGAAATGTTA
Source organism: Panopea generosa (assembly GCA_029582155.1). NCBI lineage: Eukaryota > Metazoa > Mollusca > Bivalvia > Adapedonta > Hiatellidae > Panopea > Panopea generosa. The sequence continues at coordinate 49,199,195 of CM055899.1, forward strand.
CATGTAGACAGTGGCAGTCGTGGAGTAGTTATAAAAAGAATCATCAAAAAAGTTTTGATCATTCCAATGAGTATTACAGACGTTATAACGATACGGATTATGCTAATGGTGATGGTGACAATAGACAAGACGGAAAACTTATTGAAGGTCAGCAGACGACAAAACGTACGACGTTTTATTTACTGTAGCTCCGCTCACGTGGTCGTCGGTTACCATGACATTATTGACGCTACCGAAGACACCTCAACTGCGCCGGACTCATTCATAATGGCGGACTACTCCTCCACAAAATATTTTATGCTATCGAAGGCTACTGACAGATGTATTAATATTGTTTGTTTGTGTGAATATTTTATGCCATCGAAGGCTACAGAATGATGTATTAATATTGTTTGTTTGAATTTTTTTATACCATCGAAAGCCACTGACAGATGTATTACTATTGTTTGTTTGTTTGAATATTTTTATGCCATCGAAGGCTACTGACAGATATATTAATATTGTTTGTTTGTTTGAATATTTTTATGCCATCGAAGGCTACTGACAGATATATTACTATTGTTTGTTTGTTTCAATATTTTTATGCCATCGAAGGCTACTGACAGATGTATTAATATTGTTTGTTGGTTTGAATATTTTTATGCCATCGAAGACTACTGACAGATGTATTACTATTGTTTGTTTGTTTGAATATTTGTATACCATCGAAGGCTACTGGCAGATGTATTGATATTGTTTGTTTGAATATTTGTATGCCATCGAAGGCTACTGACAGATGTATTAATATTGTTTGTTTGTTTGAATATTTTATGCCATCGAAGGCTACTGACAGTTGTATTAATTTTGTTTAAACTTTCGCTCAAATTTCGCATAGATTATTTTATCGTTGATAATTACAGTATGTGAAGTGGCCACAAATAATGGACATTGACCAAATTTTTTACTATTGAAATAAATAAACTAATTTAAAAAAATGAATCTATATAAGTCCTTGATGGTGGGAAGTAAAAAAAAAACGAACATATCGAATGTGTAAATATCTGACGGCACCTTTGATTACCCAGTAGTGTGTTATATGTTAACAGTATTAAACTTTTAAAACTTAATGTATTTATTTTGTGTATTCCAGAAACAACCTCTGGATCAAAGGTTGGTCAATGTTCTGTCCTCGTAACCGGAGCCGCGGGGTTTCTCGGACAGCACGTGGTCAAGTTGCTGCAGACGCATTCCAAACACGTGACCGAGATACGTGTTCTAGACGTAGTTCCGTACGTCAATAAATTAGGTGAGTGTTTGTGAGTCCGACAACAGTACTCGAATTTTCTCTCCAACATGTTCCTCGAGTCTGTTCTATAAGAAAAAAATAAGAAAATGAATGGATGGATGGGATGGGATGGGATGGGATGGGATGGGATGGGATGGGATGGGATGGGATGGGATGGGATGGGATGGGATGGGATGGGATGGGATGGGATGGGATGGGATGGGATGGGATTGGATGGTTGGGTTGGGTTGGGATGGGATTGGATGGGATGGGATGGATGGATGGATGGATGGATGGATGGATGGATGGATGGATGGATGGGATGGGATGGGATGGGATGGGATGGATGGGATGGGATGGGATGGATGGGATGGGATGGGATGGGATGGGATGGGATGGGATGGGATGGGATGGGTTGTGTTGGGATAGGTTGGGTTTGGATGGGATGGGATGGGATGGGATGGATGGATGGATGGATGGATGGATGGATGGATGGATGGATGGATGGATGGATGGATGGATGGATGGATGGATGGATGGATGGATGGATGGATGGATGGATGGATGGATGGATGGATGGATGGATGGATGGATGGATGGTTGGATGCATGGATGGATGGATGGATGCATGGATGGATGGATGGATGGATGGATGGATGGATGGATGGATGGATGGATGGATGGATGGATGGATGGATGGATGGATGGATGGATGGATGGATGGATGGATGGATGGATGGATGGATGGATGGATGGATGGATGGATGGATGGATGGATGGATGGATGGATGGATGGATGGATGGATGGATGGATGGATGGATGGATGGATGGATGGATGGATGGATGGATGGATGGATGGATGGATGGATGGATGGATGGAATAAATGAACGAATCAATAAATGAACTAACGAATGAACAAAAACCGAACGAAAAACTATTGTACTGACGGACAAACGGAATGACCATTAGTTGTGTAATGGGTAGTACTCCAAGCCTTGCAAATGACCTGAACTTCTATGGATAATTACCCTTAACATTTATTTTACTTTTAGCTTCGTTTGTAAACTGTACTTCCTCAGAGTCATCAAATTTGGTCCATAGTTGTGTAATAATAATAATAATAATAATAATAATAATAATAATAATAATAATAATAATAATAATAATAATGATAATAATAATAATAATAATAATAATAACGATAATAATAATAAATATTTTTTTATTAACGAGAAATCTGATTTGAATAAAACTGTGTGTGTGTGTGTGTGTGTGTGTGTGTGTCTGTGTGTCTGTGTGTCTGTGAATTCTGATGAGAACTAGCCGGTTGAATAGAGTTGGTAAGAATTTGTACTCCATTGTAAATATAAAGCTTTGGACTGATTAACGGAATTTTTTATATAAGACGGAATAGAGGATGACCGTAAAGACGTGTATGAACATTAGCTGTTAGAGTAATAAAATATTTGAGATATGCAGGAGCCGGGTCATTAAATGATTTATACATGAGTACTCCTTTTTTGAAATTTACCTCTTTCAGGAAACGTCATCCACTTTAGCTTAACGAATAATTATGACGAAGGAATATCGTAATTTTTATCGAGAATAAGTCTAGCAGTTCTCTTTTGAAAAACTTAATAAGTGAAACATTACAAATTCCCCCAAATAACACAACAGTAATCTAAACAGTGTAAAATGTAAACATTAAAAACCAACTTGGTACAGAAAGAAATTCTTTGATACTAGTTAAAGATAGATTAATGAATTACATTTTTTATAACATTGTCGACTTGCGTATGCCAAGACATGGTATTATCAATCATATCTCCAAGTAATTTTTCATGTATACTTATGTTAATAGCTTAACTTTAATAGGTTGACCTTGCTTTTGAAAGAAATATACATTATTTCTGATTTCGCTGTATTGATAGACATGTGGTTAGTAACACACCACGCATCAACATTATTAAGATCCGCTTTTAGCATGTAACAACATTTGAAGATAAATATTTGTAACTAAGAGGGTAGTATCGTCTGCAATTAAATCAATGACAGTATTTTTGCACAGATAATGGCAAGTCAATTGTAAATATTAAAAATAAAAGTGGATCTAAGACGGAGCCCTGAGGTACACCAGCGTTTACGATGCGGAACTCTGAATATGAAGAAAACCATTTTATCATATTCATTTCTGTTTAACTTGTACATTTTCAATTTTTTAATAAGTACGTCTCGATCTCGGACAAATCAAGATATAATGTACCAACAATTTCATTTTTATCTATAGCTGTAAGCCAGTCATTCAATATTTTTGTGAGAACCGTTTGACAAGAATGGGTTGCTTTAAAACCGGATGACAAAATTAAAACAGTTTATTTTCCTCCATGTATTTTCTAAGATGTATACTAACGTGACGTTCCAGAATTAATGATATAATAGGAAGAACTGATATAGGTCTATAATTTGTTTCATCATATTTTGGTCCCTTTATGTGAATTGGGACAGTTTTTGCACGTTCAAATAATTTAGGAAAAGTATATGTATCTAAACTACGAGTAATATGTGGTACTAATCAGAACTATTCGATTTTTTAGATGACCTTGATTTCTACGTATAAATAATGTTAAATTTTGTGTTAAGCTTCGTTTCCTTGAACTTGTTTGGCCCAAAGTCACCAACTTTGGTTTAGAGCTATTTAATGGATATTACTATTAAAAATAATGAAACATTCTTCAACATGACCCTGAACTTGATCTCTGTAAAAATTCGTTTACATACATAAATAACTCTCCTACGCACCAATCGTATACTACTATGTCCATTTGTATTTCTAATCAGCTCTGTTTTGTTGACTGAGTGAGACTACACAGTGCAAAGGTGTGTAAGTTGTGATTTCTTCGTTTAGGTCACGACGAAACAAAACCAGTTAAACATTTCACGGGAAGTATTACAGACTTGGACCTGGTGTTGGAGGCCTGTGATGGAGTAGACTGTGTCATGCATATAGCTAGCATTGTTGACATCCAAATGTTCCCGAACCGGAAGTTACTAGAGGAGGTCAATGTCAAAGGTTATATTTACAATTACTTCTTTACTTATACAATATATTTATATATATATATATATATATATATATATATATATATATATATATATATATATATATATATATATATTCCAGTGATGGACTTCGTATTCGAACCAACTCTCCACTGGGCAATGTTTGCTTCCTGCTCGAAGAACAGAACGCTAGATCCGGAGACTAAGAGTACGGCAACCGGACACTATTTTGTTTCATATATATCAGTATTTTCCTTTAGTAATAAGAATAGTTGTTTCTGAGGTGAATATAACTAGTTTTAGAACGCTATATTTGTACAAATTGACTGACTGTTAAACGGGCAAGGCCAATAACCTAGCTTACTGTAAAATTAGGTAACTTCCTATGTTTCATGTATAATGTGTTTGCCGCTCACGTCAGAAGTAACGAGTTTGATCCCCAGCTCGAAACGATGTTTCTCAAAACGCAACGCTCAGTGTTTGTTCTACCCAGGAATCGGACTCAGCAGAGGCTGATTTCTTCTCAGTCGAGCTTAAATAAATTATTATATACTAATGTATTAATATAGACTCTCTTTACATTTTACAAAATGTTTATTTTTAGGGACGGAAAACTTATTGAAGGTCAGCAGACGACAAAACGTACGACGTTTTATTTACTGTAGCTCCGCTCACGTGGTCGTCGGTTACCATGACATTATTGACGCCACTGAAGACACCTCAACTACGCCGGACGCATTCATAATGGCGGACTACTCCTCCACAAAAAATGAAGCAGAGAAAATTGTTCTCCAGGCCAATGGTATACATTTATTATCAATTTACCTCCGAGATCATTAACTCAAAGTCAAGGTCACCATTACTAAGAATAGAAGAAATGTTTCTGCTCCATTGCCGTACTTACAACTAATGTTGTATGGTGCATGTCGTTGCATTCCACTAGTTTTCAGTTAATTCATGACAGTGTCTACTTGAAACAGTATTCTAAGCGCTGCCACACTGGAAAATATCACGCCACAGACACGTTGTATAATACCCCACCCAGTCACATTATACGGACACCAGACCGACTAGACCTAGAACTATCGATCGCCAAGCGAGGAAGCTCAGTCTAGTACTATTTTTCAAGTCTTTGTTATGACTCGGCCGGGGATCGAACCCACGACCTTCAGACGCTCTACCCCTAGTCCGCCGCTGTGGTACGTACTTACAAAGACATCCTGGTGAAATTCCTCATGTAAACTGGTTAGATTAAAAGGAAATTTTGGATTGCTTTCGAGATCAGTGGATTCGGGATCAAGGTCATTACAATAAAATAGCAAGGTATCATATTTTAGTATTATTTTTGTATCCGGAAGACTTGAATGGTATACACCACACAGGGAAGACTAGATATAAATTGTATATCTTTTAAGTTAATATACGTCCATATTTATCTTTTAAAACGTATCACTAATACTATATTTCACTTATTTCAAAACTACCACTTATTTGTTTTCTTTTTCAGGCCCGGATATGACTACATTGTCTATACGACCTGTCGCGATGTACGGCGAAGGAGACAGGCTCACGGTGGCCATGCCAATAATCAGTGCTTTGAAAACAAATTGCTATTTTGATTTTGACCCTGATTATGTTCGAGAAGAGCACGCATATGCCGGTAACGTTGCCTGGATGTTCGTACGTGCTGAAATGACTTTGTTCGAAACTGCGGCTAGCAATTTGAAAACAGAAAACAATATCGGCGGGAATGCTTTTTTCGCCTGCGACGATACGCCGCTACAAAGCTTAACAGAATTCATGAAGCCGATTTTTGAAGCTTGTAATTTAAAACGATTCCCATTGAAAATTTCACCTTGGTTTATAATTTTTGTTTTATACATCATATTGGGGATTTATACAGTTTTAAAACTGTTTTTCGATGTTAACATGATCGTTGGTCCGAATGTAATTTACATACACACCATCATTAATAGTTTCAAATATGACAAAGCAAAGGAGTTGCTAGGATACGTTCCGTTATTCAGTGTTGATGATTCCATGAAGCGGTCTATAGAATATTATAAGAGTTTATGCAGTGTTAAAAAGATCGAATGAACCTTATACCGAATATTGATATTTGCATTGAAACAATACAATTTCGTTTTTTATTTGTGTATTCATTTATCCTGCTATTGTTTGACAGTGTCCTTCGTGGCCGAGTAGTCTGAGGCGCGCCGTCTCAAGACCAATTGCCTCTCACCTCTAAGGTCATAGGTTCGAGTTCCGCTCGCTTCAAATACTTAATGTGAGACAGTTTGCCAGTTGCTTGCGGCGGAAGAACGATGGTTCGACTCATATTCATTCTGAGATATTTCTCTACCAGTAAAACAGGATATGCCATATTTAACCCGCAATGTGTTGAAAATGGCGTTAAACCCATTACAATAATGTGCCCTTTGTAGTATTAAGTTAGTTTCAACAAAATACAGCTGATAAACTCCCAAACTATTGGATAGAGTGACTTATGCTTGGCGTATAGGAGAGAATTTAAAGAAAAGGCAAATTTTTAACCGAGACAATGCGCAGGATTATCTTCGTGATTTTGAGAAGTAATGTCCATATCGCGATATACCAAAGTTGGTGACTATGGGCCAAACGGAGTAAAACTTGATTTTAAAAATTGTGCAAAATATCTTAGACAAGAGCATCGGTAATGATTGATTGAATAGTTATAGTCACTTTTATGCCATCGAGGGCTTACAGACGATCAATTAACCTAACCACCGTTTTCTGGGATCCTGAGTAGTTAACCAGTACTCCAGCACACCCCATCTCCGCAAGTAACTGATAACTTTCCCACTTGAATCAGTGGTGAGAGACGAATGATAATGAGACGCAATGTCGTATATCAATCATCACGGAGATTGTTGCCGGGCAGGGTTTCGAACTCACGATCCCTGGATTGATAGTCAGACGTGTTGCAGACTGAGCTAGTCGGGCCCAGCCCATCGGTAATGAATACTATGAATTATAAAGCATGTTGTTAAACGTTATGCCATAGTGGTTTGTTTATATCAGCCAATCAAATCTCACCTCATGTTTTAAACTTTATTCTGCATAAAATGTCATAAGTTTGTCTTTAAGAGAATTTAGCGTTGGAGATAATCTAGACTGTATACGACAAGTTGACCTTTAGAAACAATCGAAAGGAGAGGTCAGACACTAGTTTAAGTTTGATTGTGTGTGTGTGTGTGTGTGTGTGTGTGTGTGTGTGTGTGTGTGTGTGTGTGTGTGTGTGTGTGTGTGTGTGTGTGTGTGTGTGTGTGTGTGTGAAATAGGGTGGTGTGTCCACAAAATGACCATCTGATTTGTAAAATCAAATATGCGGTGACTGGAAAAAACGAAAGATGCCTGATAAGCGAAAGACACCTAATGGCACGTTTACGTTTTACCCAATATTTGTGCCAATGATCTTTCGGTTATCATGAGTTGCTTCCCTTGATTTCGATTATAACTGAAATACACTTATTGTGACGTAAGTTTCTTTGTTAAAACATCAGTAATGGTTGACCAAATGTATTATTGATATAAATCTAGAAGTCATTGGGTTATGTTAATGTATATTTGTATTCTGACAGGTATAATTCAAGTGTATTTTGGTATTCACAGAGTTATCTTTTCTACCGTTATGCACAGGTTCATTTAATAAATAAATATAGCAACAATGTATATATCCGGTAATAAGATTATTCAATAAATAAATAAAGAAATGAATTAATAAATAAAAAATGAAAATAAAAAAATAAAGGTGAATGTTATATTATTGACTGTGTTTATTCATTATTTATAACAAAACTAATAAATATAGCAACAGTGTATATACATAACAGATAATAAGGATAGTATTAATGGATAAAGTTGTCACAACAAATAAGTATATATTTGTTTAATCTAATTTTCTGAATGAGTGATCAGTGCTTATCATTAATATGAAAACATATCAATATATGAAAACATATCAATTAATAAAATTATTCACTTATATGATAAGTACAATTATTGTGTTAAAGTATGTGTGAATTAAATGATCAAAAATGCACATAACTCTTTTTTTTAACCAAATAAGATATACATGTACATCTTTGTAATATATAAAGTAATTCAAATACAAGCGGAAAAGGAAATAAGAACACAAACAATTAAATGCTTATTGATCTTTATTACGACACAAATATATAATATATGAACTGTTACAATACGTAAATGATATATACATAATATAGAAGTATTATTACAAATAATATATAAATAAGACATTGATAATAAATAAATAATAGCCGGGCCCGATTAGCTCAGTCGGTTACGCGTCTGACTATCAATCCAGGGGTCGTGAGTTCGAATCCCCCGCCCGGCAACAGTCTCCGTGATGATTGATATACGACATTGCGTCTCATTATCATTCGTCTCTCACCACTGATTCAAGTGGGAAAGTTATCAGTTACTTGCGGAGACGGGGGGTGCTCGAGTACTGGTTAATCCAGGGAAACAGTGGTTAGGTAAACTGATCGTCTGTTAGCCCTCGATGGCATAAAAATGACGCTAAATATTCAATCAATCAATGATAATAAATAAATGTACAGGTGGTAAACGTCATCACAGTCAAACTTGTTCATCTTTAATTATCCAGTTAAAAACATGAATATAATGTAGATCGAAATGCATAAAAGACTATCCACTATATCAATATATAAAACACAAGTATGAATAAATATTACATTTAAATATATTACATTCAAAAAATCCCGATACCAGCAATTAAGTATATATTTGAAACAATGCATTGCCACCTCTCGTGGTGAGGCACACAGCGGATTCTTGGCGTACGCACTGCATCATTTCATAAAAGTGAACATAAATCTGAATAAATATTACTTAATTGCTTTTAAATATATTACATATGAAAAAAAGGCCAGCACCGAAGTTCTATGTGTAGAAGTATGTATTTGATACGGTGCATTGCCACCTCTCGTGGAGAGGCACACAGCGGATTCTTGGCGTACGCACTGCATCATTACATAAAATTGAACATAAATCTGAATAAATATTACTTAATTGCTTTTAAATATATTACATATGAAAAAAGGCCAGCACCGAAATTCTATGTGTTGAATGAATGTATTTAATACAGTGCATCACCACCCGTCGCTGATCTGCTTTTTGATATTACGAAGATGAAAACGTAAGAGTTCTATCAGAATATCATGATAACGACAGAAAGTCTCACAAAAATAACCAGTTGGATCTGGAAAATGCTATTCGTCAAGCAGTCAAAATGTACAAGGAGCCAATTAGCGAACTGTTTTATGGTAGCGAGACGACAAGTGTATATAGACGAATCTGAAGGGGAAGATACCGAAGTAGAATCTGAAGAAGAAGAGTCTGAAGAAAAAAATGAATTTCAAAAAGCAGTACTTATATATAAATTATTTAATGACCAGGTTCCTGCATATCTCAAAAAAATTATTAACTCTAACAGCTAATGTTCATACACGCACACTACGGTTATCCTCTAATCTACAGTTGTATTCTCTTAAGCCAAATTCTGAAATGTTTTGAAATTCGTTTGATTATTCAGGCTCGTCTTTGTGGAACTCTATTCGGTCTTATATAAAAAAAATGCAACTAATATAAATCAGTTCAACGCTTTATATTGACAATTGAGTAAAAATTCTTAGCAATTCTAATAAATCGGATAACTCTCATCAAAATTGATATACATTCACACACACACATATATATATATATATATATATATATATATATATCTACTTGTTGACTTCTTTTGTTTACATGTTAAATCAATGTTGTACTTTGTAAATATGTTGAGGACCTCATGGAAAATTGGATTTATTCAAATGAGTTCTCTTGTTAATAAAAGTCTTTATCATAATTATAATCATTATAATTATAACTATGATTATAATAGTGTTAATGATGGATAACCACAGTGTCAATTATAGTTACACGTTTCGATCGCTCATTGCAAATATGTATAAATGTATAATTATGTAAATATATATTCTTGTCGTATTAATAAAAATGTAACTTGTCAAACGATGTTATGGTATTTTATTACACCCCCATAATCTATTGTTAAGACGTTTCGTGTTGGGATAAGCATTAACACTGGCGTTCATGTCTACTCGCTAGCCTGTTTATAGAACAGAACAGATATTTTTTCAGACTTGTACATAAATACATCGTCATAATAGCATATTAACAATACATAATATCACGTTAAATATATTGTTAATTAATACATAAATTGTTCCACCATTTTTCATTGACATGTAAAGAAAGTTTTTTTTTTTTAGTATCAATATCGAAATAATGCATGAAACATTTTTAAGTGATAAATTCATAAAAACAAGAGGATGAACAAATTTATTAAATATTTAAATGATTTTCTTTCATTCATTAAGTGAATGTTTCCAAAAATAGATGAAAGATATTTAATATATTTACATAACCTATTAAACGTTTAAAATGCTGTTTCTTAATTTCAGAGATTTCTTAATATACTGAGCAAAACTGACTAAATATTTGTTGTCATTTGTTTTAAGCATTTCCATAGTCTTGTACATTGACGGTCTTTAAAAACATGTTTATTTATATATGTCTTTCTAAAATCACTGAAGCAAGGACAGATGCAAATTAAATGGTATATATCTTCTACCTCAGTAGTGTTACAACAAAGACAATATACCTATCAAAAAATGTAAGTCTGCATTATTCATAACGTCACCGTCTCCGTTCGGCTATACATGATTAGCAGACGATTCTTATTGATTATTGAAAATTGACTCCGAAACCGAGATATCACGGTCGTCCATACCTGTCCTGACCGGTCCGTTTGTATTTACAATGTGGCTATACTACGTCATCCGTCACGTGATTTTTTGGTTACGAAACATCAACAAAATACTTTTAATTCCAGGTAACTCTTTTATTCCTTTACCGATTGTTATCGGACTTGCTCGAGGAAAAGGCGTTTAAATAGCAATATTACCATTATCAACAGCAGTCTCGTTTTCAAGCTATTGAGAGGCAAGCGATTTTTTGTTTTCATTCTACGAGGCTACGACAGTGAAGCAAAATTCATTTTTCCATAATAGTGTATGCCACAGCGTTACAGCATGCACCATGCATACTACATTAGGCTGGTCATTGGATTCATGTATGTATATGCCATTAACTTTTCTTTGAAATGTTTATTTGTAATAAAATAACGTAATGAAAAAAATAATGCTGTGACGTGAAGCAAGTAAATAAGATGCTGTGACAGGCAGCTATTTCGAAGACAATGGTACACCTTCAAAATCTTAACACCTGCGACCAGGAAAATATATTGATATCGATTGTTTTTCCTGATTATTCCATCCAAATATATTTATGATTGATTAGTTCTATCTTCCTTGATTTAAAACAAATACATTTGATGAATGTTTTTACTGTCCTTAGATAAGTACTACTAGTTTATTTATTTATTTTGTTAGGATTATAGTCACACCGACACTATTAAGGTCATATGGCGATTTTCTACTTTAATGATGGAGGAAGAAACCAGGTGCCCTTCCGTGTATTATTTTAGGAACGATCGGACACATGGGTAGAAACACCGACCTTCCGTTAGCTAGCTGGATAGCTTCCTCACATGAAAGAATTTTCCCTTTCGGGATTCGAAACCACAGCTGTGACGGGCAAGTGACCTTAACCGATCGGCCACGGAGACCCCTACTACTGGGTTATATCTAGTTTCGCCATGAACCGGTATATTTCTGAATTTTGATGGTTTTTTTTGTTTTAACGTGCGTTAAACTTTCGTGCACGTTTGGTCAAGAAACCGGTGTTGTTGGAGGGGATTCTATACAAAAGTATCCCTAAAACGTCACAGGTCATTTTTAGACTATATTTTGAATAATCGGAATATGTATTGCAGTTCAGATGTCTATATAGAGAGTAACGAAACCTTCGCCTATTATCATAATTGGTATGATTTATTGAAAGGTGGTATGTTTCGTATTAATGGTCATACAATATCATGTGTAGACCTTCTATTATGGTGCAATAAAGTAATAAGTTGTTGATTAGGTACACACAATGTAATAAATATACATGATACATTTCTCGTCAAAACGTATCACGTGCTTTTTAAAATTTATCACAGGTGAAGCATGCATGACGAAGAACGGGAGTACGTGTGTGCCACGTGCCGGAAGAAGTTTGCCACAAAGATGGCCTTGTAGCTCACGAAAAGAGAGAGCAAGGAAAGATGCAACTTGAGTGCGATATTTGTGGCCATAAGACTTCCAGGCGGTGGGATATACAACAGCATATGGCGAAACACAGCGATGTCCATGTGGAAGTTTGCCGGCAATGTGGCATGCGATACAAACATAGGGCTTCACTTGTGCGCCACATGCGATTGAAGCATACGGAATAGGTTTAATTACATGAACAGCTAGACGTTTGTACGAGGGGATGTTAATAAGATTTTGTCCATCGCCAAATAATTAAATAAATTTATTGCATTGCTTCATGGCGGCTGCCTTCAATGACGCCTGATAACCAAACACTAGTTAAACTAAGACGTTAGTAGTATGCTATTTTAAATATTGTGTGTGTGTGTTTGTGAAAATAATTGCATGATGAATTTGAAATTTCATAAGACTTTAATCCATGTAATATCTCTATGCACACACGGCGTTTGATTATGAAAATATTGTTTTCGTATGATTGTTTTAAAATTCAAAAACAATAATTCTTTCAAGTACGCTTATACACACATGGGTGCCATTTGAGTTCATGCTGATATGTTATGTCTTGAACATATAGAATTCCGTAAAATTATGATGTTTTATTATTTAGAAAATTAATAATAGCTGACCATGTCTGTTATATTTTATGAAGGTAACTAAATAACATAACTCTTTTTTTTAGCACTACATGTAGTATGTAAGCGTGCTAAAACGGATTCTTGCATATATGTCGATTTTATGTTGGACAAAATGTATCAAATACCTCGACTACGTTACCGGACGTCAAATTATATACGGCATAGGACAAAACATTGACAATCCATGACAAGTGTTGAATGGCCGATAACATACATACAAATAATTACATGTTTAGATTGGCAATGCAATGTCATATTATGCTCTCCTTGTTTATATACAGATAGTATAACTATGTTTTGATTTTTTATCTCATTTTTACTGATTAAACTGAGATCAGTACTCGTTATGAATATGAATATGTAAGTTTTGTTTATAAACAGGTAGTTGAATTATGTTCTTGTTTGTTTATCTTATTTTTACTGATTCGTCTGTGATTAATAGTTTTCACAAATCTAGCCATAATCTATTTTATATATTGTTATTGACATTATTTTCATAAAAATGTCTCACAATGCTTGGGTGCATGTTGGTAGCAAGTTCGTTTACTGTGCTGCCATATCCAGCCTTTTTTTCAGTATTATTACATGTAATTGTATAGTTTTATATAATTTGAATTTGCCTGGAGTGATACAACATTGAATAATACAATATTTTGTTTCTTTTATTTAATTTGATATTAATGATTGTTCATTAATATATATTTGCAATATTACGCTATCATTAAAACTAGTAGCTTCCCTAAATATAAAAAGCGTCCGATATGACCACCAGTTGAAACTAATAACCCACGGACAATGACGAAATTGGCCGAATTTACAACAGCTATTGGTTGATAGTTAGACCAAACAGAAACATGTCGAATAGTAAAACATATATTCGTTAATAAAACATTTTTATATTCTGATATACCCTCTTGTTGATACGTGTTGAACATGCTGATTAATCTTGTTAGGTTAATTAAAATTACCAAAAACATTTGGTATATTTCTCAAACTTGTATTCACATATATGTGTTCACATTCTGTTTTGAAATAAAGATAATTATAATATACATGTTAAATTATGCAAATAAACTGTTTTCCACTTTGCTTACAATTGTCTTATTATTTGTCGTCTTTTGTATAAACCACATACTCGAGCCCTATTACACAGTGGTGTATGATCTCCATTCAATGTAAACTCAGTACCAAACGAATAATTATATCAAACTATATTATCATATGTCAATCCCCATCCGTACTGTAGGTAACATTTTGCTCTCATTTCACCTAGCACCTCCGTCAAACCGTACACCAATCGATCCCGTTTCACAGCATTGCGCTCTGTGTGTACACTTTCTGTCTTCTTCTTCCACTTGACACGTATTCTGTCCTTGGTGTCGATATAATGGTCGGTCGCTAAACAGAAAGAGATGTTTGTGAATATTACATATATTCACAAACAATGGCTATTCAAAAGTACTGTGATGTTTCTTTTTGGGTTTACGAAACAGATCAAATTAAATAATTGCATTACAAAGAAATAGTTTCGAACGTGAACATTCAAAATGAGCATTTCACCTAATACGTAACTTGCATTCAAGTGGTTCCTCTTCGGTTTCTTTGGCGATGTTTCTTGAAGCCCATCCTTATGTATTTCGTGCGCTTTGCCAACAAGATTGTACGCGGTTTGGCGACTTGTCCGGTAATAGAAAGTCTTGAAATTTCTTAATATCTGATAACGGAATAAAACTTCAGATAATAGAATTTATGCTTCTTGGTAAAAGTCTCAGTGGAATCTGAAACAGTGACATTATCTTATCTTTATAGTTATGATTTCACCTGTATTAAACCATCGTCAATGTGTTTTGTTTTTTCGTTTTTTTTTAGGGTTTTTTAACTCTTCACTGCTTTGCTACTTCTTTGTAGCATATTTTATCCAATTTGTCGGCCGATATTTGTGGTTCGTATTTGACGTCATATAACATTCATGTACGTCAAAATTATCATGACTCGTGTACAAAACCCTTCTTTATTGTTGACAACATTAAAATTACCAGCGACAACTTGATGATGTCATTAACTTAACGTTGCTACATCAAAGCTCGCCAAGTTAGTGAAATGTAATGCATTTGTGAAGGAATTTAGTTTGGCTCACTGAATTACCAGCTTGTAACTCATGGCCTCGAAAACATGTAGTTTTCCTAATGGAGTTTAACTACTGAATCCAACAGATATATCGTATAACTCTAAAATATGAGATATATATATTCCCTCAGATATATCGTATAACTCTAAAATATGAGATATATATATTCCCTCAGATATATCGTATAAATCTGAAATATGAGATATGTATATTCCCTCAGATATATCGTATAAATCTGAAATATGAGATATGCATATTCTCTCAGATATATCGTATTACTCTGAAATATGAGATATGTATATTCCCTCAGATGTCAAAACTTAAGAAGCTACTCTTTTAAGTTTTTTTGAAAGTGAATTTTGATGTAAGCAAGCTTACGTTAAGAGTAGTAAAGTATGAAGATAACGCTAAGTGCACATGGGCATAGGCAAATATGTTATATATCATATACTTTACCTATTCGGATCTAGACGCATGCTTAGTGCTTCGCTCGTTGTACTCATGAATCGTTCCGCGCCATTTCCTGTCGAAAATTTTCAACTCAGAGAAGAAGGTCTCGCCCATCATACTGCTGAATGCTCGGACGATGTAAGATTGCCGACGGGAAAGACCATACAGGAGTATCTGCTAGTGAAATATGGACATCACGGTTGTCAATTATTAGAACAACAGGTCTGGCCTTTCTAAAATTCGGAGTAAACTGTAACACATGCATAAAATGGGCTTGAAATAATACCGTCTATGATGAGCAGCGAAAAGCCACGATCCAGGTATATTGTCATTGAACGTACGTAGCAGCATGGGGCTTGGTTGAAGGGTGGCTTTTCACTGCTATAGTGGGTATTGTTTCAAGCTCATTTTATGAATGTGTACTGAACAGTTTGCTCCAAACTTTAGAAAGCCAAACCTGTTGTTCTAATAATTGACAACCGTTATGTCCACATTTCACTAGCAGTCGTGGAGCTAGTCAGAAATGAGAATATTGTTTTGGAATCCAGTTCCCTGTAAGTGAAAAAAAAATGACGGTTTTGTACGTGCACCAAACAGACACGCTATCATAAATGCTATAGACAAATTAGTTGCCACTAAACAGCAGAAGTATATATAACTTGTGTGCACAAATTACTAATATAATGGTAAGAACAAACTTGTTTAATTATCACAAAACGTATACCTCATGCGTTATACCGACGTTGACGTTTGCTTTAAAGCGTTTTTTTGACGTAGGGTAGGGTTAAATAATTGAATATCATAAAAAAATCTAGTTTGTAAATTTTTCTAAAAATCTCACAATTATTGTACAATATAAAGTATGAAAACATATAAAAATTATGCAAAATTCGCTTGGTTTGATTTTTGGTAATTTTGATTTGAAGCCGTTTTTACGAAAAAATCGAGAGAAAAAATAGTTTCCGTTTTTCGCTAGTATTTTCAAAATGTGGCGTTCGTCATAATTTTTTCATCTGTAAATCCATACATCCGTCAAATGTGTACATGGTGATATATGTTTCTATTCTGTGTATTAGGAATAACTCAACTGAGGTCGAAAAAATACGCGATTTTGCTGCTATACATTGGGACGTTAAAAACGCTGAACATGGCCATGTTTACGACGTCACATATAAATATATTTTCTATTGACCGCTGCTAAAAATACATATTCACATTGGAAATTACTTCTAATTTCATAATATACTAATTGAACCACTGATTTAGAAAATATTTTAACCTTAATCAACTGCCAAAAATCTTATGGAAAACGCGTAGAATTATGCAATATGTTGACGTCTTTTTTGACGTAGGGTAGGGTTAAATAATTAAAAATAAAAAAAAATCTAGTTTGTCAATTGTTATAAAAATCTCACAATCACTGTGAGGCATATTGTTAGAAATCAAATAAAAATTATTCCAAAATCGCTCGGTTTGTTTTTTGGTAATTTTGATTTGAAGCATTTTTTTCGAAAAAATCGAAAAAATAATAATTTCCGTTTTTCGCTAATATTTTCAGAATTTGGCGTTCGTCGTAATTATTGCATATGTAAATTTATATATCTGTTGAATGTGTACGTGGTGATATGTGTTTCAATTCTGTACATTCGGTATAACTTGACTGAGGACGACAAATACGCGATTTTGCTGCTATAAATCGGGACGTCGAAAAGACCAAACATGGCCATGTTTACGACGTCATAAGTAAAGAAGTGTTATATTTACCGCAGAAAAAAAAGCATATTCAAATTGGAAATTACTTCTAGTTTCATTACATACCAAATATTCCACTGATTTCGAAAATAATTTAAAAGGTATATTCCTCCTTAAAGCAAGAATGTATAAATAAAATTGATTTGAAAAACACAATAATTTGCTAACAGTTTTGTGCTGTTGACAATGTTAATTTTGTTTCAGAAACAACATTTATTTAACATTCAGAATTATTAAAATGTTACTCAGCGTACACAATATTTAGTTCCACTTTCTTCATCTTGGATACTTTTGCCAAAGCTAATTCAGATAATGTTTTAATTTTCAGTTTCTTCTTACCAACTTTACGTGCTTTGTTTTCAAGAGACGCGTTCGTACAATTTCGATAATTTATATCCCTTTGTCGAACTTTCTTTGATTTTTATCTTCAACTGAGTACTATTGAAGTAGCGAACAACAATCTTTAGGTCAAAATTTTTCAACTTTGTCAGACTGTCAGAACTATTGAAGAGCTTCAAAATATCTGATGGTTGTTTGTTATTCCATCAATTCTTTTTATTACATTTCTCATTAGAACGTAGTAGTGTTAGTATTTTCTCTGTGTCTTCCACGTTAACTTCTATATATATGCTTTCATTTACGTTGTCATTATCTACTTCTCCCAACTGAGGCAGAACAAGTCCGATTTCATGTTCTGCATTCACACTTCAGTTACATTCAGTACTTATATCAGGACCACTCATTATCTCTTCAATTTGTTTGTTTACATGATCCAGAACATTTTCTGTGTGTTGATATAAGCTTCTTTCAGCATCATTCCTGATTAACAATTACGAAAGAATCTATACTTGTACTTTGATTATTCAATTATTCCTCGACTGTCGGTTTCAAGCACCACTTCCCCTTCCAGTTGACTTGTTTGTGCATCATTCACTTGCTTCTTTCTCATATCGTCCATTCTATACTTGAAGATCCTCGGCGAAAAAGTATGGGAAGTGGACACCTGTATCTTTCGTGACTATGGTTCTTCTTAGGATGATTTCTTCTTCATTGGTTTTATCGATGACCATGTTCAATTTTGGCTTGACATTCTTTTCTTTAAGCTTCTTTAACAGCGTAGACTTTAACAAGCTTTCAGCTTTATGCCAACATCTTTTTGCAGCTGATGCAATGTTAACGATTCTGTCTTGTCCCCTCGAACGTTTATGTAATCCCTTTTCTTTGCATATATTTAGAACATCCTCTAATATATTTGGCATTGTATCTGTGTCCAAAGAATATCCTTTAGGGAACCAACACACGGGTACGCTTCGTACTGATCATTTCGACCAATAGTGATCCAAATGTACAGCAGAGAAATACCGACGCTTCCGAAGCTGGCATCTTGTTCAGGTATTGAGTAGTGCTTCTGTCATCAGTACTATTCGAGTTGCACAGAATTGTTCGGCTATGCTTCGCGATTCGGTTCGGCATTGTCATTGTGCTTCAAAGATGATACTATGGTTTTAAATTCAACTGTCTTGTCTGACTGGCATGCATATTCAATGTGCACTTTTGTGACTCGCTTTGGCGACTGAGCTCCATACAAACACTGTCCCATATACACTGGTTCACATAGAGAGCCTCAATCTCACCTAAACATTGCAGAAGATAACGTGGTGGAAATACTTTGTGAACATCTCTCACAGGACATTTTAATTCTACGGCTGATTTTGTTGTTCCATCACTACTGGACCTAATGTTTCCATCCGGTGATATTATCTTGAATGGCTTTTCGTTTTTAGACCATATTCTACATGTCCTTCCTAGTACACGGTTGAATTTGGGAATTATAGCGGCAATATTTTCTCTACAACGATTGTTGTAGCATTAATTTCGTTATCGATACCATGTTGCATGAACTATTTACTTCCGAAGGTATTTCTTTTTTTGGAAGCTTACACACGAATGTGTCGAAATGTGTTGATTTATAAACAGAACTACCAGTTGTCATTTCATATTGACTAGCTGAAAACCACTTGCCCGACCTTTGTTTAATTTCTCTGGTTGCATTGGTCTCGTTATTCTCTACAATTTGATGATAGAGTTCGTTTTCATAGACATTCATTTCAACTACTTCAACGACTTGTGTTCCATGAAGATGGGACAGAAACCTAGACATTTCTACCGCTAAAGAAAGTGCACGTTTCAGGTATACATCAACGTCATGAATATATACTATCAGATATTGCATATTAGTACTTTTCATTCTTCCAATTGTCCACACCACTTCTTTCAATTATTTTTTCTTAGCATACTCCTTTTTCTTCCTTATATCTAGGGTATCTAATATATGTATCGATACATTTGTCATTGAATTTGAGAACAGTTTGATAAGTTCCTCTGCCTTTACATATTCAAGCGCTTTTGGCATCGCTATTGTCAGATTCTGATTTTAGAGTTTCCGACATGACTTCAATCGGATCTACTAATGAATTATATTGTGCATTTCTTTGCGACAAAGACTCATCCTTTTCGAAATCAAACAAATCAATATCTCCATCGGTTTCAGTAAGACCTGATTTCAATTTCTTCCCATCAAATGTTATGCAACACGAACTCCCCTTCATTGCAGCTGATAAAGATTTGATGTTATCGAGTAAGAGACCAGGTGTCCTTGTAAGGTTTTCATCATGTGTTTGGTAGGGATCGTAATTCCGAAGACTGCCTATGTTGGGAACAGCAAAATTAACATGCGACACACTTGTCGGTAGCGACTCCCTCTTGACGTTCCCAGTTGCAATTTGCCCTGTCTGTTTGAACCCCGACATGAAGTTTATAAATCTTCCTCCAAATTGTCGATACCCCAACTTTTAAAATGTCTTTGTTACATTAGAATATCGCATCTCTGATGCATTTCCTAGCCCGAACCACTTGACAACTTCCATTCATAATTGGAGCGTTATGTTATCTAGTGGGTAACTGCTGTTTTTGACATGTCTAAAAAATTACAACAAATTATCAGATAAACCTTCCTCTGCAAGGGTTTCCATAACGGACGGAACCAGTTCTATCATTTCTCGCATTTCTTCACTATACTTGACATCCGGTAAAGATTCAATGTTTTTATAAGAACTCGGATCATGAATTGTCTTGTCACATCTGCTACCTGTTGATATACTACTGAGTGTGCATAAGGTATCGATATCGACTAAATCATTAATAAGCCGTATGCCTGAACGTGACCGTACATTATCTTCATTATTAAGCAAGGTAGCGATGAAAATGTTATCACTAGAACTTTTATTCTCCCCTGTGTCAAATAGCTTTTTAGTGAACGGGCGTTTTAACTTTTTTATGCTTTGTTGTTTATATGGGGAATTAGCCAGAATATTGGTCAACGGAGAGGACAATTTCATCCGTTTCCGATAACAATCGATAAAGGAATAAAAGAGTTACCTGAATTTAAAAGTATTTTGTTGTTACTAGATAGAGTATACAAGTCAACACTCTATACCAAAGGGTGCCTGTTTCCTTCTGGCGTTATCTCCTGTCTAAGAATCACAAATAATGACCTTTTAAAAGATGAACTGAGATATCTGTATTTACACATCGTCTGGCGTCTGGTCCTGACCTGTCCGCTATCGAATTGAAAATTGGTTCCTCCGAAAGATATTTGTATCCATATAAACGAAGAACAAAACAAGAGATCTATACGTATGAGTTACACTACTTGCATAATTTGATCCCCTAAGTCTCGACTTGCAGTGCGTGTGTGCGTGCGTGTGTGCGTACGTGTGCGCGTGTGTAGTTTATATTTATACTTTTTTCAAATATGTCGCGTGTGTGTATGTGTATTTGTTTTGTCATATATTTGTTATGATGAAAAACTGTAACAGTTTCAGTCACTAAAATATATCTATCTATCATGCAATGACGATATACCACGGTTACTATAAATAGCCGCTGGGAATTCCAAGTGTTAGCCGAATACAACGATGAACATTGAGATGTTCCGAATGCGGCGTTGTTTTCAAATGGCTGTCAACAAGAGATTCGCGATCGATTTCAGCAAAATTATCGATAATAAAGATGCCGATAGGACAAAAAAGGTAACTGTTCAATCAATTTATATATTTCGGCATTATTTACGAGAGAAACAATTGAATGATTAGTTTAAAAATGAAAATAACAAACATTTATCAAGTCTTAGATGTGTCCTTGGCCGAGTGGTGTTAAGACATTGAACTTGTGCAAGATTTTGTTGTTTTTTCCGCCATGGTTTGAATTCCACCCTTGGAATTTTATTTTCAACATTTTTTTTTAAGTTCAATTTATTACATTTTTTTTTATTTAAATACTACTGTTACATTAAATATATAATCTTAACTTAAATTGGTGATTTTTGTCATTTCCTGTACGAAAAAGCGAGAGCTCTGAATTCATTTATTTATGTTTTATATAATGAAACAGTTATGGACTTTTCAGCTGTATCTCGATCAATATTATTTTTTCTGGTGCATACCACATCATATTGCACAGCTTAAAAGTCTATAATTGTATATTAATAGTACAATATATAAGTAATCACATATTTAATATTTTATCTTGTTACACAAGTATTCAACTTATCTAATATATTGATTGATTTAATGACATATATATATTTCCACAGGATAACCCATGAAGTTTATTATTACTAATTAATTTCCAATGGGGTCCTTTTATTGATTGTTAATAAACCTGATTCAAGAGGTACCAGAAGCTGGGATAGACTATTAAATTGTCCAATCATTACTTAGTCATCATTATTTTTTTGTACATCCAGGGGGTCCAATTTGGCGGTTTTAGTTTACATGTATATTGATTTATTTTAGCTCGATTGCGAAGTAAGCCTAGAGCGTATTTTCAGCTACCTCCAGTCCGTATCGCGGGTAGAATTTGTACCAAGTGTAAATTCCGAGAGGCTTTCTGGTGGAGCTTGGCGTCGGCATGATACTTCTGACGCTTTCTGGCATGTTAGCTCTGTCGCTGCACTGCCATCCCGCTTCAGTGTCGAGATTGGCAATTCCGCAAATTCCAAGGGGGAAATGGGGTCCAAAATGCATGTTTTCACTATTTTCAATAGTATTTCAATATTCGGGAAGATACAAGATAGGGTTAAGACCCCGTTAACCCCCAACGCCGTCCTAGAGCCGCCATTTGGATAACCTCAAAGTACTGATAAGTTGGCAAATCTCTTAATTGTGTCACAATTTATTCATCTAAAGCAAATGGCTGTCAGAATACCGACATATATTTTGATAACCTTTAGTTTCGTTTTATATTTATATCTCCTAAGCAGTAAAAGGACAATACTCCACCTTTTATTGATATTGTCAATAATCAGAACCAGAAAGATATGTATCCGTTTTAACTAAAACTATTGGTACGTACATATCGATGTTTGCGTCATTTCAGTCATCCGTATAAAACGCCTTTAAATGCAACGGGTCGGTGCGTTTACATCAAGATTCTTCTCAAAATGTGTACCTCACCTGAAAAATAAAACAACATGATGAATATAAAGAAATGTTTGAACCCGCTGTACTAATCATATCTGTTTCAACCGACTAACCGATCGGAAGTATGTTCTGATTTTAACCCGGTACTCCTATGGCAAGTACATTGATGAACATAAAGAACTATTTGCTTCAACCGACTAACCGAAGTATCCTGACACTCGTAATACAGGGCGGGCAAACCAGGATCTATTGATCATAACGTCATTACAATAACGCACGTTCTATAATAAACAAGGTGACAAAAACAGTATTAAATTGAACAATTAATAGTTTTATTAATGTCTCATCATAAAACAGTTTATAAACACGTTTACATTCATAACTGGATATAATTCATTTCATGTGAAGATCAAAGTCGGAAATGGAAAACGGTAAATATGTACTTCATTTTATTTATTTGAATTTATATATTACATAAAAACACATGTGAATACACTCAGGAGGTATGAAAACGCAACAGAAATATATATGAAAACGCAACACAGGGTTTAGAAGGCACTTACTTAGAAATGAGAAAAGTGACACCGATGTAGGAGGTATAAAATTATTCAGTTACATTTCAAGTAAGCAACCAAAAATATCAACAGACAATGATAACTGTCTGATATATATCTTACACATGTATATAAATATGTTGTATTTTGTAAATGAAAGATGAATGAATGAACAAACTAAAAAATGAACGAACGAACGAATAAAATGAATGTATGAATGAATGATGAATAAATGAATGCACGAACAAAAAATAACGAAAGAACGAACAAACGAACGAACGAACGAATGAATGAATATTTATTTCCTAATCCAGTATCGTTTATCAATTTTTACAAACACATTAACTTTGTGCCGTTTCCGTTTTGTAAATTTAGCTGCCCACGGTTATCACTGCTATACAGGAGTTGGCCGTATCTCATGTAAACACATCTCCGTGATGGTTGATATACGACATTGCGTCTCATTATCATTCGTCTCTCATCGCTGATTTAAGTGAGAAAGTTATCAGTTACTTGCGGAGATAAGGTGTGCTCGAGTATCGGTTAACCTTCCAGGATCCCAGGAAACAGTGGTTAGGTTAACTGGTCGTCTGTTAGCCCTCGATGGCATAAAAGTAATGTTACATATAATCAATCAATCAAGAATGTACACAACCAAACCATTTAAGCAAAACAATTTGATGTCTGCAATACTGTTTACTTTAGCTTAAATACTTTATGGTTGTACTTCCGACTTCATATGGAAAATGTATTATACATAACAAAATCCCAATGAAAACATACCACAGACTTGTGCACAGGTCCCAGTTTCACTAAACATCTCAACTCGAGATTTTCCTCAACTCAGATTTTTGAAATGCTGTAATGTCAGTTGCATTGTTCATTTCACCTGTTATCCTTTACCAATGTGTTAAGATGTTTTCTGACTTCAATTAGACGTTGTCATTTACCATGGTACCGAGTTCAAATAATTATTGAGAAAATCTAGATTTATTAGTTAAAAAAATCTCAGTTTGAGATGTTTAGTGAAACTAGGCCCTGGTATGTTGTTTTTCAGTGTGTGTAGTTCAGTGTGATTTATCATATTGTTATTGAACACTTTATTTAATGAACTTTGCAGTTTTATATAAAAACATTTTTTTTTTTAAAAAAAGTGCAGATATGGGTGGTGTTTTTTTTTAAGGATAGTCGACAAACAATCTAGATGAATACTTTGGGATCAACACGTGCGTAGTTAGCATACTGTATACCTATACTGGCTTTATCGTGACTGAAATCTAACGTATTATTTCACATCACCTAATTACGTGACACGTCATAACATTTTTTGAGTTATTGCTATTTGCCATACTTCAGGCTGCGACTATCAATAACCTGTTTTTAATATGGAAAAGCATTGAACTCATACAAGTTTCGTACAGTGAGAACACATCGTCAATGTTGCGTTAAATTAAACCTGTATTTTAAGCGTAAACAGGAAACACGTTTATCAGTTTATCAGAAGACACCGAAGAGACCACATCATTATTTAGTTAATATATTGGTTTAAAAGTTACTGTATTACATTAAACGGTTTACATTTTAAACTGGTTAACATAATTGCACTGCGTCAGTCGAAAATTGTATCGGGCAAATTAACCCTTTATTACATAGATACGTGTTTTCCTACACCAAACACAGAAGACCTTTGAAAACAGTGCAGGAGGAGTTCAACAATCTGAACACTTCCTGCACTGTTTTCCACTCTGTCAGTTGATATAAACATCATTCACCTACTTATTGAAAAGCCTATATTAGAGATGCCCAAAGGCGTCTATATTAGAGGAGTCCAAAGGCGTATATATGAAGCAAAGGGTTAATTGACCTACGTGCAAGGGTGTAGCGTGGCAACTTTACAATTATATTTCATTATATCAAGTGATAAGTTCTTAATTAGTTATCCCAAGTGCATTATTCTATGTTATGCTTGGTTATCATATGTAGACACTTTACATAGTGTTTTGTTCTTAATTTCTACTTCTTAGTTCTGAATTATAAATTAAATAGTCTCAATGCCAAATGATTTATTCTTTGGTTTATGGGTTTTTGGACTTGCTTAACTCTTATCTGATACATAATGTGCAGAATGGTTTATTACTGTAATCAAAGCAATTTGTGGTAGCGTAAACAGTTGATAGCAACATATTCTTAACTTAATATTAAATCTATCAATTCAAAATCAAACTCAAATATGTCTGGTTTAAGTGAAATAATTTACAGTTGTTTATAATGTTTACTAATATTTTACTTCAGAAAACGTTAACTTTTGTTTGTTTCAGAAACGACCTCTAAATCTAAAGTAAGTCCATGTATTGTCCTCGTGACCGGAGCTGCGGGGTTTCTCGGTCAGCACGTGGTCAAGTTGCTGCAGACGCATGCCAAACACGTGACAGAGATACGTGTTCTAGACAAGGTTCCTTATGTTAATAAATTAGGTAAGTCTAATTTAAATGATTTCAGCGCCGTTACTTCCCATCTATTTATACATATGGTCTGAGTAGAACAATCGCATCTCCGGAAGTAATTGGAAAACATTCTCATATAAGTTGTTGGGACCGAGTTAGTTTCAACCCTCAACCTCAACGGTGATACGGAGACGACCAATTGAGCCACTTGGTAGGCAGGTGTTTACAGCAATATACGGGACTCACTGCTCTATCATCGTCCTTGAGTACCACGAACCTACAGAAAATAAAGAGAGAAGTAGAAATATATTTCTCATTTTCTCATTTTCAACATTTTTCAGGTTATGTATGGCATATCCAGTTTTATTGGCGGAGGAAGACGTCACAATGAATCTGAGTAAAACCACCGATCATCCACAAGTAACTGGCAAACTTTCTCACATAAAGTTATTTAAGCGAGCGGGACCCGAACTTTCTACCTTAGCGGTGAGAGGTAAGTGATATTCAGACTGCACCTTAGACTACTCGACCACGGAGGACCTGCTTGTACGGTACCGAACTGAGAATAGTGTAATAGTGGCCATTTTGTCATTGTGTCGCTTTGGCGTGTCGGCGAGTCGCCAGTACAACACGAAAACACACCAAATAGTGTATTTGTCGTTTTGGCGTGTTGTCGTGTCAGCGCCTTCCGATAGACATGCGTACTCAAGTACTATTTCCAATGGCCCGACCGGGCATAGAACCAATAACCGTTCACATGCAAACCGAACATTATTATTAGATCATTGTTGTGGTATATTAAAACACATGCACACACTCAGTATTGGTATGTTTTCTTTTCTTTGTTTAGGCCATCGTGAATCTAAATCAGTGAAACATTTTACCGGAAGTATCACGGACCGGGACTTGGCATATAGGGCCTGTTATGGAGTAAGCTGTGTTATGCATATAGCTAGCTTTGTGGATATCCGAATGTTTCCGGACAGGAAGTTACTAGAAGACACCAACGTTCAAGGTTAATTCATGAAAAAAAATCTTCATAATAAATATTTATCTAGTTTTAAAATACTCTCAATTTTCTATGTGTGCGCTCGTTTTTTACCCATGATGCTCAGAATGAGAAAAGCCCCGCTGTCGATCATTGCTGAATGTTAGGAATCCCCAAAATGGAGGTCAAGGTCGTTTGGTGATTTTTTTCAGGTTCCTTACTGCGGTTAAAACATCAACTCATGTACGGTTTCAATGTGCTAAATGGTTGGTGGCAAAGAATTTCATCCCTCAGTCTAAAATACTGAAATTATTTTCCTTTCTGTTACATTGTTAAAAACGTTTGCAAAATATTTAGTCAATATACTTGTAGTTGACGGCTCCAATTTGTAGGCATGGTTGTTTCTTAAGTAAACAGCATGTGTATTAAAGTTGAACTATCGAACTATAATAAAACAATTATGTAATGAGCACCCATTACATACGTAATAAACCCTGTATTTTATAAAGGATTCACTAAAATTGTCAACCCATAGGAACGTGGTACTCATGATAAAAAAAATTCGTTCTATTTATATGTATACCCCATATAAGAATCAACTAAATATTTCATTTGAATTGGCTGTTGATAGAGATATATACAAGTTTTTTTCTGATGGTAAATGTTCTATATATGCTGCTCTATGACAAGGCTAGAATAGTCGAGTTTAACTGTTTGTTTGACAGCTCTTCTTGGTGTTGTTGGTGATGGTGGAGGTGTTTTTATTATCGTATTAGTATTATTAGTATTATTTTCATAAGTATTATTATTATTATTATTATCATTATTATCATCATCATCATCATCATCATCATCATCATCATCATCATCATCATCATTATTATTATTATTTTTATTATTATTATTATTATTATTATTATTATTATTATTATTATTGTAATACATATAATTGTAATGATACTTTTAACTGAACAGCTTTTGTGTATACAATGGACAAAAAACTTTGTTTCAGGGACGGAAATCTTACTCAATGCCAGCAGACAACAAGGTGTAGGACGTTTTATATACTGCAGCTCCGCCCACGTGGTCTTTGGTTTCAATGACATCATAGACGCTACCGAAGACACTGCCAGTACACCAGACGCGTTTGTAATGGGAGACTACTCGATCACCAAAAGCCAGGCAGAAAAGAAAGTCCTGCAGGCAAATGGTATTGCCTCTATTTGTCACTTCAATTGCGCTCATTTAAATTCAGTCTTGTTATTCACAAATAGTTTTCACGGATATTGCGGCCGGCAGAGAATCGAACTCACGACCCCTATTTTGTGATGAATTCATATAATGTAAAGGGTCTTTTATTTTCAAATTTACATCATGTACATGTAGATATCTATGTTCAGAACTTTTGTTAATTATAAATTTAATCAAATCACCGATAGTCCATCTAACCTTGTTAAACTTCTCTGTTTTGTGTTGTTTTTAGGTCCAACTATAACTACGCTGGCTATCAGACCTCCTGCAATGTATGGTGAAGAAGATAGACGAATGGGGATGCTTGCACTCACTTGGGCTTCAATGGGAAATTGGTACTTCGACCTTGAGCCCGAGCATGTCCACCAAGAGCATACCTACGTCGGTAACGCTGCTTGGGTTTTCATTTGCGCTGAGACGACTTTGTTCGAGGAGGAGGCTAGCAAATCGAAACTTAACCACAATATTGGCGGGAATGTCTTTTTCGCCTGCGATGATACGCCGTTAGTAACTTTAACAGAATTGATGAAACCGTCTTTTGAGGCATGTAAATTGACACGATTTCCATTCAAAATTCCACCATGGATTTATATTTCTGCTTTATATTGCATGCTGGTAATTTTCACTGTTTTAAAGCCATTTCTCGATGTTAACTTTTGTATCGGTCCGAAAAATGTTTATATTGCTATCATCACTAACAGTTTCAGATACGACAAGGCAAAGCAGTTGCTAGGATATACTCCGTTGTATAATGCGGATGAGTCCATGAAGCGATCTGTGGTGTTTTATAAAAATGAATACAGCGCTAAAACAGCTGCGTAACCCGTGTATCCTGCAGTACTGAATTCAATATGGCCGCGTGCTCTACATCAGTTATTTAGCAAGACGTTCTTTGTTGATGGACAAATGTCACGCCTCGAAATGGTAGCAACCGTTATTTTCACAAAAGATCCACTGAATACTCATGACGGAAGTTTGTCCACGAAAAGTCGAAACTACGATATCTTTGAGAGAAATAAGAGAGAGAAAGAAAACTTTAACCAAATAATAGCCTGAGTGTACGTGTATGCATATGCACTAATATATGACTATTTATGTAAAGAAGGTGGAATGAATTTCACTAGAATAGAAACGAGTTATACCAAAGGTATCCATCCATCCATTCATCTGAATTTCCATGCTCATATCTTTTTCTGTTATTTTAAATCTATAAGTGAAAGATAGATATATCATAGTCAGGCCATGGCTTATGAAATTATAATTGTTTATTTAGAGAAGTAAAT
The DNA here is from genome assembly GCA_029582155.1 of Panopea generosa. Taxonomy (NCBI): domain Eukaryota; kingdom Metazoa; phylum Mollusca; class Bivalvia; order Adapedonta; family Hiatellidae; genus Panopea; species Panopea generosa. Next base: position 49,228,792 of record CM055899.1, read on the forward strand.
AATGTTGATAGAAACTAAAATGCACTTAATTATTGATTTAATGACTTAATTTTATATTTTGATACATTGTTTTCTTTTTAGTTGTTTTTAGAAATATTTTTAGAAAATAAACAGGTTAGATGTTGTCTTACTTTCTCAGCCAATAAAATTGTTCAGAATGTTCAAATTAGAACGTTTTTACTTTACAACGTCCGTCAGCTTCCTCAGCCAATGAACTCGCTCCAGAAACGAGAAAGTATTTCAACATCTAAGCCTGCTAGAAGTTACATGATGTAAAAAAACCCGTATAACTTCTAACCTATACATAGATAGCAGTGGTATTGTGATAACGCTTGGACTCATTTTGGAAAATGGCCATGTCGGTATTTGACTTGTATTTAGGTCAGATTTGTTTAACGTATAAATAACATCAGTATTAAAACAACCACAACGGTTGAAAGGAGCCGTGAAAGAAGGTAAAACGTCCACAAAACAGGCAACCACTTGTCTTTAACAACCATTTTTTCTATTTACCATATTTATAGTCTGATTTTTACTCAATCTGTATTAAGCATCGACCTGCCTTAAAGAGTGCTAGTTTTGCTTTCCCTTTTCAGACGCTGCTTAAGACAGGTTTTACTGTATTTTCGTGCATAACAATCAAACCACTTTTTCATTCATATTCTTAACAATGGATTTTCAAAACATAGTGTGCATGTATTTGTTAATGATTTGGCTCATAGAAATTTTCTCGAGTCTCTGTATCGTCAGTAATTCCTAACCTTTCTATTGATTATAGTCACATAAACTGTCTGTAATATATTGATTGATTGGTTGATTGATTGATTGGTTGATTGGTTGATTGATTGATTGAATATCTTATGCGTTCGAGGGCTAACAGACGATCAGTTAAGCTTACCACTGTTTCCTGGAATCCTGAATAGTTAACCAGTACTCGGGCACACTCCATCTCCGCAAGTTACTGATAACTTCCCCACTTGAATAAGCGGTGATAGACGAGTGGTAGCGAGACACAATGTCGTTGATCAATCATCACGGAGACTGTTGCCGGACGGGAATTCAAACTCACGACCCCTGGATTGATAGTCAGACGCGTAACTGACTGAGCTAATCGGGCTCGGTGTCTGTAATAGTGATTTTATTAAACACAGAAAAGAACATAATGGTGTTTTAGTTTCTACAGTTTAAAATGTATGTACAACAAATGCCGTTTTGTAAGAGTTACAAGAGACGAGGAATGGAATGGAATGGAATGGAATGAGATGGAATGAAATGGAATGAAATGGAATGGAATGGAAGTCTTTATTTAAAGAGGGTGGTCCAATTAGTTTGAAACAAATCTTCCTTGGAGCCCTCTAATGATACATTTACATGTTATTTACAAAATACAATAACAAAATAAATAAAACATTCTAAGCATTGCAAGCAAATTGATTATACATAAAATATGACTACATATATATCATTTTTTTTAGTTTTTTAAGCAATCCTTTGAAAGTCTCTTTGATTAAAAAAACACAAAAAAAAACACACAAAAAACAACAATATATATACATACATATATGTATGTGTAAATTGGAGGTGGTGACTTATTTGTAGTATTTTCGATAATAATTGTTTATTTATTACCAAATATTATCTTCGGGACATATGAAGTAGCTCATTCTGTTTGTTACCATTTAACACAATTTGTTGTAAAGCTTTTGACTGTAGTACAGTTTCTGATATTAAATGGTGTAATATTCCATATTAAAGTCCCAGAGTAGGACAGACTACCTTTGAATAATTCTGTGTTGGATTTGGGTGTGATAAAGTTTAATTCATTTGTTGAACGTAGAATTCTATTAGCGTTATCATGGGTATTAAACATATCTATTATATACGAAGGTGCATTGTTTTTTGAAACTATGTACATAAATTTTGCTTTTTGGAGAAATATTCTTTGATCAATGGAAAATGCATTTATATGGGTCGAAACCGAAATCGCCCGAAGTGCGAGTTCGTTTACAAACCCGTTACGGTATCACTCGAGAGACATCTAGAATTCAGTGAGAAGTTGTGCCATCATTATATATTTTTTAAATTTTCTACGGAAGATAAATCTGAATCAAATTGTTCATCAATAGAAGACACTAATACTCTAGCTATTCGAAACCGATGACGTGGTTCTTTTGATATTAATTATCTGACACAGTCCATCATATTACAATAGTTTAAACCTTTGGGTCGTGACAAACAAATATACGCGTTTTCAATGGGCTGTTTAAGGACACCATAAATAATGGTAGTGTACACTGTAAAAAGAGCATTTAAATAAAGCGGGCGTGTGTCAGTAATCCTGTTGCTCATTGTTGGCACGAGCGGAAAAGAATGTGTGTCTGTCTCATATATCACTGTGACAAAGTAAATCAACTCTGTTAGCAGTGATTTTGACTCGAGCGGGAAAGATCATTATCTTAAGGTGAACTCTTCGAAATTAAATAGGTTATGTTAAAATGATACAGTAAATAAACTCGATACACAAACGTTTAAATTAAAATCACACGCGTAATATATTAAAGTATATTGAAACATTCGCAAGTGTATCACTTAAATTTCTATTATACATGCAAAACTCAAACATGCAGAAATTAAAGCTTTACTACATACGCAGTATATATTTCACATGTATATGTTTCATGTTTTCTGTTTTAATCAAAGTTAAAACTTAAACATGGTGCTGTTTCAAATAATTGGTTGGTAACGTAACTGCTTGTAGCTATTTCAAACAACAGTTATAAAAAATACACACACAAAGTGTTGATGAAAAATGATGTTATACCAGTCCGATTTGGAAACAGGTTATAACACTGTACTAGTCTATTTAAATGCGTACAATGTTCTAGTACCGTTCAACATGACCAGTATAAAGAAGCTGGTTATGCAGTGTTTACTCCAGGATTAAATTGTTGACTAGATTTGTCGGCTGGTATGTGATCGGTCACCGATTGAAACGCGCGAGTGTTGAGGTGACTTTGATATAACCTTCAGAGAATCAGGTAAATCTGTTTCAACACAAATCATAATGTAAACATTCCAAAGATGATAAATATTTACACCAGAATTAACCTTCAGCCGAAGTCTGTCTATTGATCTAACGAGGTTAATAATGGCACACGCTTCATGGTCAACGGTTATGCAATGTTTGTTTATGTCAGAGCTGGCTGCGAGAATCTGAGTGACCTGGATCTGGGTGACCACAGGTGGTGACCTTGAACTGACCTAGGTCTGAACTGACCTGGATCCGGGACTTGCACCACCTGCACCACCTCTACAGACCCTCTTTTACTACTACTCAATACTCAGTCAACATTATATTTTTGTCCATCCAGGTTGTCCAATTTGGCGATTTTAGTTTACATGTATATTGATTTATTTTAGCTCGATTGCGAAGTAAGCCTAGAGCGTATTTTCAGCTATCTCAAGTCCGTATCCCGGGTAGAATTTGCACCAAGTGTAAATTCCGAGAGGCTTTCTGGTGGAGCTTGGCGTCGGCATGATACGTCCGACGCTTTCTGGCATGTTAGCTCTGTCGCTGTAATGCTATCCCGCTTCAGTGTCGAGATTGGCAATTCCTCAAATTTCAAGAAGAAAATGTGGTCCAAAATGCATATGTTTTCACTATTTTCAATGGTATTTTAATATTCGGGAAGATACAAGATAGGGCTTGGGCCCAGCCTACCCGAACCCTGTCCAAGAGCCGCCATTTGGATAACATTAAAGTACTGATAAGTTGGCAAATTTCCTAATTGTGTCACAATTTATTCATCTTAAGCAAATGGCTGTCAGAATACCGACACATATTTAATAACCTTAAGTTAAGTTTTATATTTATATCTCCTAAGCAGTAAAAAGACACAACTCCACCTTTTATTGATTTTGTCAATAATCAGAACCAGAAAGATATGTATCCGTTTGAATTAGCACTATTGGTACGTACATATCGATGTGTACGTCATTTTAATCGTCTGTATAAAACGCCTTTGAATGCAACGGGTCGGTGCGTTTACATCTAGTTTCTTCTCAAAATCTATGTAATATTCATGTCTGTTGGTGCATGGCAAGTGCATAGATTAATATAAAGAACAGTTTTTCAACCGACTAACCGAAGTTTGTTTTGATTTTAACCTGCCACTCTTAATACAGGGCGGGAAAACCAGGATCTATTGATCATAACGTCATTGCAATAAACAAGGTGACACAAACTGTGTCAAATTGTACATTTAATAGTTTTATAAATGCCTCATCATAATACAGTTGATAAACACGTTTATATTCATAACTGGGTATAATTCATTCTATGTGAAGATCAAAGTCGGAAATGGAAAACGGTAAATATGTACTTCATTTTATTTATTTGAATTTATATATTACTTAAAAACACATGTGAATACAATCAGGAGGTATGAAAACGCAACACAGAAATATGAAAACGCAACACAGAAATATATATGAAAACGCAACACAGAAATATATATGAAAACGCAACACAGATATATATATGAAAAAACAACACAGAAATATGAAAACGCAACACAGAAATATATATGAAAACGCAACACAGGATTTAGAAGGCACTTACTTAGAAATGAGAAAAGTGACACCGATGTAGGAAGCACAAAATTATTCAGTTACATTTCAAGTAAGCAACCAAAAATATCAACAGACAATGACAACTGTCGGATATATATCTTACACATGTATATAAATATGTTGTATTTTGTAAATGAATGATGAATGAATGTACGAACAAAAAAATGAACGAACGAACGAAAAAAATGAATGTATGAATGAATGATGAATAAATGAATGCACGAACAAAAAAAGAACGAAAGAACGAACAAACGAACGAACGAACGAACGAACGAACGAATGAATGAATATGTATTTCCTAATCCAGTATCGTTTATAAATTCTAACAAACACATTAACTTTGTGCCCAATCAATTCCGTTTCGAAAATTTAGCTGCCCACGGTTAACACTGCTTTACAGGAGTTGGCTGTATCTCATGTACACACATCTCCGTGATGGTTGATATACGACATTGCGTCTCATTATCATTCGTCTCTCACCGTTGATTTAAGTGGGAAAGTTATCAGTCACTTGTGCAGATACGGTGTGCTCGAGTTCCGGTTAACCTTCCAGGATCACAGGCAACAGTGGTTAGGTTAAGTAATGCTATATATTCAATCAATCAATCAAGCATGTACACAACCAAACCATTTAAGCAAAACAATTCGATGGCTGCAATGCTGTTTACTTTAGCTTGAATACTTTATGGTGGTACTTCAGACTTTATATGGAAAATGTTTTATACATAACAAAATCCCAATGAAAACATATCATAGACTTGTGCACAGGTCCCAGTTTCACTTAACATCTCAACAAGAGATTTTCCTCAACTCAGGTTTTTGAAATGCTGTAATTTCAGTTACATTGATCATTTCACCTGTTATCCTTCACCAATGTGTAAAGACGTTTTCTGACTTCAATTAGACGTTGTCATATACCATGTACCGAGTTAAAATTATCATTAAGAAAAATTTAGATTTATTAGTTGAAAAAAATCTCAGTTTGAGATGTTTAGTGAAACTAGGCCCTGGTATGTAGTTTTTCAGTGTGTGTAGGTCAGTGTGATTTATCATATTGTTATTGAACACCTTCATTTAATGAACTTTTCAGTTTTATATAAAAACATATTTCTTTTAAAAACATGCTGATATGGGTGGTGTATTTCTTTGAAGGATAGTCGACTAACAATCTAGATGTATACTTTGGGATCAACACGTGCGTAGTTGACATACTATTTACCTATACTGCCTTTATCGCGACATAAATCTAACGTTTTATTTCACATCACCTAATTACGTGACACGTCATAACACCTTTTTAAATTATTGTATTTGCCATACTTCAGGCTGCGACTATTAATAATCTTGTTTAATATGGAAAAGCATTGAACTCATACAAGTTTCGTACAGTGAGAACACATCGTCAATGTTGCGTCAAATTAAACCTGTATTTTAAGCGTTCAGCACCGTTAAACAGGAAAAACGTTTATCAGTTTATCAGAAGACACCAAAGAGACCACATCGTTATTTAGTTAATGTAATGGTTTAAAAGTTACTGTATTACATAAACGGTTTACATTTTTAACTGGTTAACATAGTTGCACTGCGTCAGTCGAATATTGTATCGGGCAAAGTTAACCATAGCGCAGAAACTACCTCACATCGTTTGTCGGGTAACGTGTATCGGTCCATATAGTGTATATAGGGCTGTTTTTATTGATGAATTGATAACTAAAGTTCTATTTATCCGATAACAATTATTGCAAACACTTTTCGAAAGCCTAATTTATTACGGTTGTTCACATATTTTTCATCTTTTATGTTTATTGGAACATGGTCTTTTTTCAGTTCAAATATGGCACCATAAAATCATAGTTTTCCCTATATGTCCAATGTAAAATTTGAAACTTTGTGAGAAGTAGTGTGTATTTAAAAGCAGTTAACATATCTTTAATATATAATGACAGATTTTTTGCAATTAATTTCAAAATTTAAAGATGCGTATCTTTCCAACGGTATATTTTTAAATTGTTTAATCAGTTGGGAACATGGTCTTTTTTAACAAAATTATTAGTAATTTTTCTATTTTTCACTTTTTATGTCCGCGAACAAAACCAGAACGATATTGGTCACGTGACTATCTGCGGGCGATAGTTGATGGTTGCGTTTTAAGAGCTACTGCTATGCTACTTTATAACTTTTAATATTATTAAGAAATCATGCTGTTATATATATTATTAATGTATGTATGTATAAATGTATCATGAATAGTGAAACTTAAGTAAATTTTATCTATATTAAATAAAGTGGTGTTAATAATAAGATAATACGTTATTTGAATGACTTGTGATTTAATGATCTGTTAATTTCCATACATTATGTTAGTCTGCTTTATTGTTGTTGTTATAAAATAAACAAAGTAATTATGAAAACAAGTTTATCAATTGTATTTTCCAAGTTTTTACAGCGCTTATTGGCAGGGGACCGAATCATATTGTCCTTAATGACAATTAGCAGCAGTTTATATCTTCAATATGCCTAAGGACATGTTTTGTTTTTAATATTTTGCCAGTATATAATGTTTATATTTAATCTTTATTTCAGTATCATCTATGTACATCGCAATAACAAGAACATTAATATCAAACAATGTATGTACATAGCCATTCAAATATATGAATTACAAGAGACTATCACACAATGCAAAATACAATTAACTTTTCACATAATAAGACTATGTGTAATGCTGCAAATCGATTTATTAAAAAAGTGTTAAGATAAACAAAATTTTAAAATTCTGACAAGACAAAAAGCACTATTGCGCAATATAAAAATATCTTAAAGTATCGATGTATGAGATACATAATTTAATGTAACTAAAAGTCATCATTTAAAAAAATGTTGACACACTTTTTAAAAAGAACATTTTCGTTTATTCACCAGGTAATAAAACAATACAAAAAGGGGAAAGGTTCCTATTGGTTTAATGACCCCCATATAATTGATCATTCTTTTATTCCTCCATCAATGTATACAGGAGAGTATAAGCATACAGACAATGTTAAATAATGTACATGCACATACAAACACATATTTACATAATTACAAATGGAAACAAAAACAGAAGTTATACATATATATTAAAACATACCTAGGCATACAGTTCGTTATCTCTTCTTTAATTGAATATTTTGTATATAAAATATTTTGTCTAGCGAAAATGTCCAATGACAGGAAGGGTTATTTCCAACCAGAGCATCTGTTTGTTGTTTATTATGTCTCTGATATAAGTCAGTGATTATAAGCTATATGTATCTAGATTGAAGCCAAAAACATGTCCATTTTTTAACCAAATTAAATTCGATATTTACCCTCCAACTTTTATCATCTTCTTTACCAAGAAAACTAGGAATAGAAGTAATTTAAGTTGAATTGTTTTTTCGAAAAGTACTACTGTATGATAGAATGTATTAGACTAATTATATGTAAACATTTAGTAGTCAAATACATGTAAAAATATTTTTAAAATAACACCAAAAAATGTCAACTGATTTATTTCACTAAGTGAATGTATGAATGAGTGAAATTGAGAAATATGAATGAATGAATGAATGAATGAATGAATGAATGAATGAATGAAATTGTTGTGCCTCCAGGCGGGGTCATAAAACTTGAGAAATCTAAAATATTGATTATCTGACCATATTTTACGCATGTTTGGTTTGATAGACCCAACACATGACGCCCTGCTTGTTAGAAAGCAACTTGAACTCAGTTTTGTGCAGAATTGAGATAGGGACAAGCGGAAGTTCGTAAAAACGGACAGTACATGTTTGGCAAATAAACGATCGTTGCAAATAACTTAGAAAAAGCAGAACATCATTGACGAACAAATTGAAGCCATTTAAATTATCAGACTGAAACGGTAAGTGGAGATTGTGACTTGGAAGAATTGAATGCAAACGAACTGAAAATGAGACAAAGTGCATTAGGTGTATACACCAAATTTAGAAAGAAAGAAAAATACTAGATTTACTGAAATTAATATTACGATCATAATCACGGGTGCACGCCAGATTAATCAGTGAAACATATGCTTAATGAGATATATGTACATCTATTAGATATTTATGTCTTATTAGTATCGTAGTATGCTATATTAAGTTGTGGATATTTTGTTTATAAAACATAAATAAATAAAATAAAGCTTAATGAACATTAATGAAAAATAAAAAATTAAAACAATTAAATAAATAAAGTTAAAATAAATTATTTACTATTTAATTGTTGTCATGTCTTCTTTCTTAATACATTGCATCCTCTTTAATCACATTAAAACTGCCGCAACAAATGATTAAGCAAAAATGTACTTTATAACAAATCTTAATATGCCCGCAGGCAAATGATGTAGCGACAGGTAGTTTATTTCTCATTATCGGGAAATGTAAAGGGAAGCAATACGTTATCGACTACTAGACAGAGTAGCCTTTATTGGATTTTATCGATTTAAGTGTCTCAGGTAGTTTCTGTGATATGCCCCTATTCCATAGATACGTGTTTTCCCACACCAATCACAGAAGGCCTTTGAAAACAGTGCAGGAAGAGTTCAGCAATCTGAACACTTCCTGCACTGTTTTCCAATCTGTCAGTTAATATAAACATAATTCACCCAATAATTCAAAAGCCTTCTATATTAGGAAAAGGCGTCTATATTAGAGGTGTCAAAAGGCGTCTATATTAGAGGTGTCCAAAGGCGTCCATATGAAGTAATGGTTTATTGACCTACGTGCAAGGGTGTAGCGTGGCAACTTTACAAGATACTCAGGGCAGGATATGCATCGGTGATTCCACTTCCGCTGGTGGGAGTTCGGGGGAAACTCTCAGGCTGGAATTTTAAAAATAGAAGTAGAAATGGCGACTTCTGGAGACTTTTCAAATGTTATGCTTCATTGAGATAGAACATATAACTTAAGACATATATTTATCTACATCGAGAAATGTTCTGATCAATTCCTTTTAATGTTTAATTCTGTTTTTTTTTTCTTCTATTTCTGTGTTGGTACGCCGTAAAACCCTATTCATTCATTCATTCATTCATTTTATTTCTTTATTCCTAGTGATAAATTCTTAAATAGTTATCCCAAGTGCATTGTTCTATATTATGCTTGGTTATCATATGTAGACACTTTGCATAGTGTTTTGTTCTTAATTTCAACTTCTTAGTTCTGAATTATAAATTAAATAGTCTCAATGCCAAATGATTTATTCTTTGGTTCATGTTTTTTTGGACTTGCTCAAATCTTATCTTCAACTTAATGTGCCAAATGGTTTGTTACTGTAATCAAAGCAATTTGTGGTAGCGTAAACAGTTGATAGCAACATGTTTTTACATAATATTGAATTTATAAAATTCAAATTCAAACTCAAATATGTCTGGTTTAAGTGAAATCATTTATAGTTAATTATAATGTATACTAATATTTTACTTCAGAAAACGTTAACTTTTGTTTGTTTCAGAAACGACCTCTAAATCTAAAGTAAGTCCATGTATTGTACTCGTGACCGGAGCTGCAGGGTTTCTCGGTCAGCACGTGGTCAAGTTGCTGCAGACGCATGCCAAACACGTGACAGAGATACGTGTTCTAGACATAGTTCCTTATGTTAATAAATTGGGTAAGTCTAGTTTAAATGATTTCAGCGCCGTTACTTCCCAGATACTTATACATATGGTCTGAGTAGAGCAATCGCATATCTGGAAGTAACTGGAAAACATTCTCATATAAGGTGTTGGGACCGAGTTAGTCTCGAACACTCAACCTCATTTAGGTGCTCTATATATTCTTATCATGTGCGGAAAAGCCCGTATTATAGAAAGTTGCCACTGAATGTTTAATGCTGATATGAGATTTCTAGCCAACTCTGTCTTAGTCTTGACTTGGTTTGTCGAATCACATCGTGGAAAGGTTGTTTACAGTTTGTTCTGGACATTGTACTGTATCTCTTTTTTAACGATATTTTCAACATTTTTCAGGTTATGTATGGCATATCCAGTTTTATATGAATCTGAGTAGAACCACCGATCTTCCGGAAGTAACTGGCAAACTTTCTCACATAAAGTGTTTTGAGCGAACGGGACTAGAACCTTCGACCTTAGCGGTGAGATGTAAGTGATATCGAGACTGTGCCTTAGACCACTCGACCACGGAGGACCTGTTTGTACGGTACCGAACTGAGAATAGTGTAATTTAAAACAAATCTGGTCAACGAATGCTTGTTTATATTTAATTGTGTAGACCTTGGCCCACTGAAGAATTTGAGCCCAGAAACTTGCTGTTATTATTTGGACAATAACATTACACCGGAGCCCCCGTGAAAATCAGTAGTGACGTGAGACGTTTACGATTTTATAACTTAGTTAAGCCAGCAACATATTTAAGTAAAAATTGAATCTTAATTATTGTTAGTGGGGTTTAATGCCGTTTTCAGGTTATATACGACAAACCAGTCTTATTGATGAAGGAAAGAATCAGACTAGAACCTCCGTCTTTCCGATAAAAACAGGCAAACTTTCTCATATAACATTGTAGAGCGAGTGGAACTCGAATCTACAAGAATATAATGTACATGACTGCTATGTACAATATTTAGCAAGATTGTGGTACAAGTCATGTCAACCGGAGACAGAAGTTTAGTTTAAGCATATATGTTACGGTTGGGCCACAAGTTCTTACAACAATGTGCTGGGCCCGTCCCCTACAGTTTTCACAATAAATATCAAAGCGATATATTTTAACATTTTTTTCTAAACGACTATTATGAAAAAAGATCTGAAAGAAAGGAAAGTATGGCTGATTTTTGCCATGTCGTGTTGTTTTGGTGGGGCTCAGAACAATACGAAAACGCGCCAAATGGTCTATTTGTCGTTTTGGCGTGTTGTCATGTCTGCGCCTTCCGACAGACATGCGTACTCAAGTACTATTTCCAATGGCCCGGCCGGGCATAGAACCAATAACCGTTCACATGCAAACCGAACATTATTATTAGATCATTGTTGCGGTATAATAAAACACATGCACACTCAATACTGGTAGTTTTTTCTTTTCTTTGTTAAGGCCATCGTGAATATAAATCAGTGAAACATTTTACCGGAAGTATCACGGACCGGGACTTGGCATATAGGGCCTGTTATGGAGTAAGCTGTGTTATGCATATCACTAGCTTTGTGGATATCCGAATGTTTCCGGACCGGAAGTTACTAGAAGAAACCAACGTTCAAGGTTAATTCATGAAAAAAAAGTATTCTTTATAAATATTCATCTAGTTTTAAAATACTCTCAATTTATTATGAGTGCGCTCGTTTTTTACCCATGAGGCTCAGAATGAGAATAGCCCCACTGTCGATCACTGCTGAAGGTTAGGAATCCCCAAAATGGAGGTCAAGGTCGTTTTATGATTTTTTTTAAGTTCCTTACTGTGGTACTGTGGTTAAAACATCAAATCATGTATGTTTTCAATGTGCTAATTGGTTGATGGCAAAGAATTTCATCTCTCAGTCTAAAATACTGAAATTATTTTCCTTTCTGTTACATTGTGAAAAACGTTTGCAAAATATTTAGTCAATAGACTGGTAGTTGACGGCTCCATTTTGTAGGCATGGTTGTTTCTTAAATAAACAGCATGTGTATTAAAGTTGTACTATCGAACTATAATAAAACAATTATGAAATGAGCACCCATTACATACGTAATAAACCCTGCATTTTTTAAAGGATTCACTTAAAGGGTCAATCCATAGGAACGTGGTACTCAAGATAAAGAAATAGTCGTTCTATTTATATGTATACCCCATATAAGAATCAACTAAATATTTCATTTGAATTGGCTCTTGATAGAGTTATATATATACTATTTTTTTCTGAGGGTATATGTTCTATATATGCTGCTTTATTACAAGGCTAGAATAGTCGAAGTAGTATAAGTAGTTTAACGCCACGGACTGCGCATGCGCGGCGGCCATTTTGGATGTGTGAGCGGTGGCCATCTTGTGTCTATTGACTGCGCATACGCGGCGGCTATCTTGTCTCTATTATATGCGCATAGACGGCCATTTTGGATGTGTGTGTACGGCGGCCATTTTTAACGCGTGTCGGAAGGCGGCCATCTTGGATGACTAATGATGGTAACCCGTCTGCGCATGTGTGGCGGCCATTTTAGATAACGTCGTATGTGCGGCCATAGTTTTAATATAGAAGCCGACTGACATCATGTCTAAGTTTAAAAAGTTAGTGATACTTTTTGTAAGAACGTCTCAAAAGTATACAGAGCTGACTTGTATACTCGATCTAGAGCGTAATCGTGGACATTTAGGGGTGGGGGGGTCAGGTCCTAAGCTCTAGATGGAGACATTTAGTGACAACGTGTACTAAATAACTCAGAGAAAAAAAAATGTCAATAACGTAATAAATAAAACTTAAGTAGGTATTTTATGATAAGTATTTAAAAAACAAATAACAAAGGTTATATACATTTATTTACAAATAAAATAGTCACATACATCTATGACAAAAGCAATTTTAACTATATTTACAAGCATACTTATAAAATGTTATAAACATTTATTTACAAACAAAATAGTCAAATACATCTACGACAAAAGCAATTTTAACTATATTTACAAACTTACTTAGAAAGGTTATATACATTTACTTTCAAATAAAAT
>CM055899.1:49247120-49249620 GCA_029582155.1 Panopea generosa
CCGGGAAGCAATCGGGGCAACCGTGAAACACACACCCGTGAAACTCGTACGCTGTATTGGTCTCTAGACAATAACCGTCTAACTTGTACCGAGTGCCTATTAAACATTTTTCACCGCCATTTAGGGCATGTTGGATGTGTACACCCTCTACCTCAGCCATCCATTTTAACCATTCAATTGATGCTTTACTGTACTGGTCGTTATAACCTCCTGGTGGTATTTTAGCAATTGGTGTTGAAACGAATTCCTTGTCTTTAATAATCACGTCTTCTAGTTCACTTTCTCCAATCCATTCGCCTTCTTTTTTCACGTGAATCTTTCCATCAACGATTTTAGCAGGTGTCCATCTTTTATTTTTGTTCAGTTTTACTCTCCAGGTGTCTTCTAAACATTTCGTCCTGTAGACATTCATACAAACTGACGCGATGGTGACTGAATCGAAGGGATCAACGGCACCCATCCATTTCTTTTCCATGTTTCATTTATCATAGATTATTTCTTTCTCTTCACCAGTGGCTGCCATCAAAAGGTGTTGAAACTGAAGACAAGATTGTCGTAAAATGTCCACATCACTTCTAAAATAATCTTCCATTTCTTGACGAAAATTAAATATCCTTTCTCGTTGAGATTGGTGCCAGGAAAGAAACTCTTCTCTCTCTTTTGAGCTCATAAAGTCAGTGCCATAATATTTGGGATCAGGATATGGTCCGATATATTTCTGGTTTTCCTTTGTGTTAAAGTAGTGTGGGTACCATCCTTTCTTCAATTCTTTCAGATCAAACGCTTTCGGTAACGCTGACAATTTCATGGGTAAAAAGTTCAAACTGTCAATGACCTTGATATGTAGGTCTTTTTCAACAGTCATGTACATGATTTTTGATCCATTGTAAATACTTTTGTCAGGTCTCAAAGAATTGTCAGTCAGGTATTCCAACAAAAAGTAACCATCATAACCCTTCATGTTGTGAGCGACGGTTTTAAAGTACTGGTGCTGATCTGAGAAGAGCCATTGACAAAATTTCTCCGTCGTGTCATCTCCTTGAAAAATGGTTTCTCGAAATCCACATTTCCCCTGACATGGGTCAATACCTTCACCATCAATATCTTCACACTCTTCACACCGTGTTCCACAAACTTTACACACAGAGTCCGGTTCCAATGTCTTGTCTATACATTTTGGGCAGACAGTATGAGCCACCACAAAATTGGGTCGATGTGTGGCTTTCCAGCACCAAGACGTTTTACAATGTTGACATTTTGTACACGATTTACACGATTTGCCATCTTTGCAGTCTCTACAATTTGATTTCATGGTTGGTGTGTACCCCTCTTGACATTCCATCTTCTCATCTTGACTACATTCGAAATCGAAAAAAATGAATTTGGGGATGAAGTCTTCTTTGGTGGGTATTGCTCTCAGGTAACATTGATGATCATTCATGACAAATTGCTCGCAGGAATTACAGTGATATTCTCCACATTGATGCCCTTCCTTTTTTCTCTTCTCTATGTTTAGCACTTTGTAACACGTAGTACATTTCCACCATTTTTCACACTGAGAGGGTCCTGCTACCTGTCCTTTCCTATTGCCATTGAGGTGTTTGGTTTGATGGTTGTGCCTTTGGTAACACTCCGTAGATCGACAGGTCATATTACAGCGATCACATTGGATAGTAGTATCTGTTTTTGGACATTGTTGACTCTTGCAGACGATACAGGAGATGTCACACTGGTGATTTTCGCGGTTGTTGTAATGTTTTAAACATTTGACACAAAAATATCTGGCACTGAAGAAGCCCGTAATCGAAGATATGGAGTGAAAGTGGTCATCGTCCACCAAGTAAATGTAGATGCATGGCCGTTCATCTGTACTCTGACAGGTGATAAACTTAGTGCCCAATCTAGCATTGACGACCATCACACGTACGCCCAGGACTTCTTCAAATGCCTCTTAATCATTGAGACTGGCCGGACGATCTAGGGGCACACCTGCCAATTGACTTATAGCTACAGCCAATTGTCGTTGTTCATCTCGTTTCTTATTCATCAAATGTTTATAAAAACTTTCTGGTATCTTTTTGTGTTCCAAAATCAACTCCAAATTACTTTTCTTTCCTTTATTCTTGGTAATATCTTTCCATTCTTCAGGGGAACATCGATTTAACTTAGCCCACGCCACTCCTAGCGCCCTCGTCATACACAACTGGTCCTCGTTTTCTATGGTAACGACAGATGTCTTGCGCTGAAGCGAGTTATTTTTTCCTCTCAATTTCGTAATTCTGCGTCTTGCTCCTCCACTACCTTTAGGTAAATCGATAGAGCCAATTGTGATCTCCATACTCTCATTGACAGCGAGAGTTTGATAACTATTGAGTACCTTCTCGATAGCTCTCATTACGGTATCGGCATTGAGTTGATCCCACGGTTGTAGGGGAACGACGATCGGGTCATGTAACCCCTCATGTTGAATCACAACTCTTCCCAAATCGTTTCCTGCCAA